>JAUKWC010076160.1:0-31712 GCA_032356245.1 Endocladia muricata
AACTGCGATAGATTGTATGAGGAGGTTGGTCTTACTTGTGGTCGGTTCTGCATCAGGGTGACACAGGAATGGGAGCACGAGATGCAGGGTCGCCAGAGCCTCAGCAGGAAGCAAGTTATCATCGCAGTGGACAGAAGGTTCCGGGGTGGGTAACCGTTGCAGAGAAGTGGGGACGGGCTCCGTCGGTTGGTGCGTTCAGAACTGACACTGTCGCTCGTGTTTGGAAAGAGAGTATGCCTCGGAAGGCAAGTAGACGCAGCGCAGAAATTTGCGGCGCATTTAAATGGCTGGCAAAGATGGCTGCAAGTAGAAGTGGTCGGAGGAGGAGTGGGAGACCGGGGAGGTAGGAGATTTGCGACGGGTGGAGCTGTCGTCTTGTCTTCACCAAGTACAATACAATAGGTCCCCTCGCGAGCAATCCCACGTTGACGAAACCTAGTAAAGCTCTCGTGCGCACGGCAGTGACCAATGTGGAAGACGGGGCCTGCCGTTCAACACACACGTTCCCTATTGGCTTGGTCGATAAGATTGCATCATGCATTTGCTGACTGATGCTGCAACGAGAAGTGGAAATCGAAAAGCAAGGATACTGTAATATCTCTACTTGAAAGATTTTCAAAGTTCTGTACGGTCTAGGGTATCTTCAAGGCACGGCGGCAAAACTGTGAAACGCTAGAACAAGTCCCAGGTCGTAGTGAAACCGCCGCGAAGCGAAACGCCACGTCTTCAAGTCTACAAAGGTACCCTGCCGTCCACAAGAAGGATTGAGCGCCGGTTTCTCTTTGTGACGCGACGGCGTGCACAGGTAAGCAGCGTGTATTCGAAACGGTATCCGCATGGGCAAGAATGGTTTGGTTGGGAAGCGAAACCTCCTCGGTGACGTGCGAGTACCTGATCCAAGCGGTTGCACGGTTGGATGCATCATGCGTCCCACACAACATCCGCTTGGATCCGTTCCTCGCACCAGTCTCGAGCCAAACCACGATGGTGTCGTTGAAGAGTGGAAAGACCTGCGGCGTGCGATGCGATACGGGGAGTGTACGCTATTGGAGGTGGAGACGGTGACGGAGTGCGTGTAATGACGGGGCGTGGTGTGCAAACTAGAAGGCACGGTGGGCGGGATAGGTGGCGTCGTTGAAGAGTGGCAAGACTTTTGGTGCGCGACGCGATGCGGGGAGTGCGGCCTTTTGCAGGTCGAGGGTGTGAGGGAGTGCGGATGGTGGTGGAGTGTGGTATATAAACTGGAAGCGAAGGTGGGCAGGATGGTTGGCTTCGTTAAAGAGTAGCCAGACGTGTATAATGCAATGCGATGCGGGAAGTGCAGGCTGTTGGACGTGGAAAGGGTGAAAGAGTGCTAGGGGTGGAGTACGGTGTACAGACAAGAAGGGATTATGGGCGGGATGGGAAGTGTCGTTGAAGACTGGCGAGACGTGTAGTGTACTATTCAATACAGACAATGTAGGTCTTTGGAGATGGAGAGGGCGAGGGAGTAGGAGTGGTAGTGAGGCATGATGGTGAAAACGTAGGTCCGTCCAAAATACCCCAGAAAGACTATTCATGTAGCGAAAAGAAAATCTAGGAGAACTAGACCGTACGTTCACCAAGCGTAGTACACGTCTCCTTCAGTTTCCCGAAGTGTGATACGAAGCAGTACAGCATTCAGAACTCCGAAAAGTGCAGATATAGTGCAGTAATACTAGGGATGGACTTCCACATGTTGCATTATGCTGCGTAGTACAACTACATCCTGGAACTCCACGGGCCGCCATATATTAGCCGGTATTACTACGTCAAGAATTTCGAAAAGTGCAGTTCGAAGTTCAGTATTACTAGACCCGTGCGTCCGCTTGATGGAAGTCCGAGTCTAGTAGTACGTGACTCTGACCCCCACCCTGTGGTAGCTCGAGGGTAGTAATAATAGACATGCAACTGTAAAGTGTGTAGTAGACCGAGAGTATTGCTAGACCTCGTACTGCAGTCAGTGAACATCTGCATCCATTTCTGGACACACCAACGTGGCGATCTATCCTTAGGATGTCGACGAATGAATAGGTCCCAACACTTCACAACATTTTCGATGTAATTATACTGTCATTAACAGCTGCCGGACGAAATGTGCAACCATGACGCGATAAACAGGTCTCACGTGTATCGCAAGATGAATGGAAACCTGGGGAAACGGGAGTCGAAGTCGAGTAGAGGTTGTACATTTGTATTGGTGGGGTTTCGAAGTAAATATTTTTCGAGATTGTTACCGTGTCATCAATGGCAGGGACTGGGGTCTCCCCATGTCACAATAGACGAGGAGATTGTTGATTCCCTTCAAATACAGGACTGCAAATCCATCGGCTTATGAGTTTTCACACGGGCGAACCACAGCCACTGTCAGAATGACACCCTACCAACCTTACCAATCGCTTACTTCTCAAACTTTTCTCTCATGGTACAGCGCCCCACAAATCGCCCACGTTTCAGGGGTGACTGCCATTGTGACTGAGGTCAAGTCTCTCTCAGCTGTTGTAGTATGGCCTGTTCGCCCAAACTACTTCTTCCACTTGCACATAGTGTTGAAGAACGTTTCACTGATCACCACTCGCTGAGGTTCTGATGCAATTACCTATTCTTGTTCACGACTCGTCGGATAGGCAACCGAGTCCTCGGGGTCGGGCGAGTCGAAACCAATATCTCTACAGTCAACTTCGTTTACCCCACTACTCCTTTCCACGTCCACATCTGCAAACCCAGCCGCGTCCGCGTCGCTTGTACTGTCGAACTGCTCCAATGTTCTATTAATGCTACTACTAACTGCGACAATCTCCGTGGGCAGAAACTGGGTTAGACCTCTCAGTGCATACAACACCTAGTCTCCTACTCCCCCTTCGTCCGGTATGAAATGCATACGGTACCGCGCGGTCATCTCATCCGTAGCATGGTCCTCGTACCCGGCGCTGATATTTATGACATGCCAGTGCCCAAAGAAAACAGAGTTGGTCGGCATAAAAATCTCCTCCATCTTGAAGGACGCCGCGGCTGTCCCCTGAGGGTTCCGCGCGGAATGCCGCTTTTGCCAAAGAAGTTATCAAGACGAATGTGGTCCAGATACCCATGCTGAACTCGCAGCTTCTCGAAGTACGCGTACCGGCTGCCAAAAGCACGAAACTCGTGCGCTATGTCCTCCGCTTGTGCGGCCTACGACAGTTCGGCTTCCAGATTTCTGGCGCAAGAACCTTGGTGTTAAGGTCTTCAAACTGGGTGTACTTGGCCACTATGAAGTGAAAATAGTGCGCGGATATGTCGTTCTTGAAGATAAAGTATAAGTGGGCTCGGTGCTCCATGGGTATATGGATTGTAAGCAGCCACAGCATGAGGTATGAGTCGTCCGCAATCACCAGCTGCAAGGCCACTTCGTCACGATCGGACGGGCCCCCGTGTACAAGCGTACCCCACTATTCCAGACCCTAATTGAACATTGGAGTCTCGTCGGGAGTACAGAACGGCAGCTAGCTTGAAATGGCATGATCGAGCATCCACGGGGCGCCTCAAAACTAGCCGGTATTATTCTGCATAACCTTGGTTTTCGCGGTCTTCTAGCCCTCTCTTTTCTCTGGCCCAGCCTTCTCTACAACCTCTTGTCGTGACTTCCTCACCGACGCTTTCAGTTCGCTAGAATTCCCCAACTGCATGACTGCCACGAGTGGAGTCGTTAACCATGGGGACGGCGCAGCCGCTCTCCTCGTTGAAAGCGCTTTTGTGGCAGCTAGCACTGTTGAAGCCTTCTATGCGGCAGCTGCAGGGTTAGGTGAAGTCACGCTGATATCAAAACCGCTACAGGAAGAGCCACGTCTTGAAGGCGCGACAGCCGAGGTCTTCACCAGAACCTGGGCACTGTTCATCATTGGCCCGGGAGCGAAGTGGTCAGTTACCTTTTTCTCGAGGTATGTACGGTGGGAGTTCTTGTGTTAGTCCCGACCTTCCCAAGAGTCGTTGCTTCTCTTCGAATACAGGCGCATTTGGTTTAGTCTAAGCTCTTCATTGTGAATTCCGAGTATCTGAGATAACGAAATCTTAGTCTTCTGAAATTCGTCGCAAACGACGGGCTTAGGCTTATCAAAATTATCGGAGGAGTACAGCATGGCTCAGAAGAGCATGTCTTCGCAATCACGGAAAGATTTAGAGTCACCCTCCATCAGGGTCCTGGTTGTTTAGCAACCACGACCTGGAAGTCATGAGCAGAGCAACGACTCGAGGGCTTTCTGACCAAAGATGCGCGTTGTCTATTCGCGTGGCCTCAAGCTTCTCAATGTTCGAGCTGTCTAAGGTAAAGTCCCTCAGCACTTTTATGAGGCATGGGTGTCGGAGAAACACCCCGCCTACGAGCAGGTATTGGCGGTAGGCAAAAGGACCAGTTCGTGACAACAGAATGTCCATGGTCATTGCTTTTAGAGGGCCCTTTCGACATAACGTCAGCGCGTCCATGTCTTTGTCGACAGCGAGAGAAGTCCTGATGTAAATGGCACGCATGCGGTAGGGGAAGAAGGACTTGATGAAGCGTACTAGTCTGAGGGAGGTATTCTGCTGCGATGCGCCGAACACTATTTCTGTATCCATCACGTCCCACCCACCCGTACGGTGGACGAGGCCCACGCAGAGGCGCTGGAAAACTCACGCCGTTCCGACAATTTCCGCTGACAAGCTTGGGACGGCTTGGCAGTAATGGACGCCATCCACCATAAAAAACTGGACGCCTTTGCGCAACACTGTGCCGTCCATCACGCCCTTGTTAGCGATATCTGGTAGTGAGTGATGTTTGCAGCGTCATGCGGCTACTGACGGGACGCCAGGGCCGCACAAGTAGCCGCGTTCATCAAATGTGGTCTCGAGTCGGTCGATGGTGGCGTCCATCGTTTTGCGGAGGAAGTACAGCGGTTCTGCAGCCTGCCGAATAAGCACTCGTGCCTTGGTGAACTCGTACTCGCCCTCCAAAAAAGTCCGACACGACACATGCTTCTGCTCTACGTCCGCGGCAGCCACATTGGATTCCCATCATTTGATGTTCGTGGGGGTGCGGATCGGTCGGACGAAGGGCGCGCCACGGTAGAAAGTAACCGGCGTCGGTGTTTGCGGGCCGGCGGGTCCGGTTTAGAGAGTTCTGCGGCTGCTTCGAGTCCGGAATTTGCAGGCGCCACGGCCACCTGCAGCCCTGGCTGCAGAACCGTCTCCGCCTACGGCTTCATGGTTGGCGTGGAGAAGTCGAGTGTGGAGACTGTAATTGGAAGGTTGGCAGTAACCTCGAAAGTACAGAGAAAGTACAGAGGTGGTATGATGGGGAGAGTTAAAGGAATGAATGTGGCGTGGGTCCGTCACTGGAAGGCCGAGAAGACCGAAGAGAATCCATCGGCGGGGCAAGGTGCATAGGTGACGAAAAGACAATGAAACAAGAAGAGATGAAAGTCTTAGCGGAAAAGGGGCAGGGACACGATGGCTGTAGAAGCTCGAATAGGCAGTTTTCGCTACAAACGGCATGGCGCGCAGAAAGAGGTAGCCTTGAACAGGCTGGATCATTTCATTTTCACACCCAAGAAAATACGGCTTTTCGGATCTGAGGGGATTTCTTTGACAGGGGCTGGGATATACAAGAGTGAGAGCTCACGAGAAGATGGGTGTCCAAACGCCAATCTGCAAACAATGTCCGTTTGCTCAATTGTTTTCACATGAGCCGATCTTAGCCCCTGCCATGAGTGACAATCTAAGTCTGCCTTGTAATTACTTTTAAACCTCTCTTTTCTGCCATAGAGGCCCGAGACTCGCCTGCTTACATGAGGGATCATGCGTTTGACTGAGTCTAGCTCTTTCCACAGAGAGTCCGTCGGGTGGCATACTCGCGGTTTCTGGTTCCCGCACTCGCAGGATATTCTTGAATATTGTTCTTCTGCACCCTATTTAGTAACAATCTACGACGTGGTTCGAAGCTGAACGTATTCCCAATGGCTGTGTACCGACAGGAACAATATTTAGTGAGCGAAGAGCTCGCCGCGACGATTTCCCTCGACCCTGGTTGAGACCCATGCTAGCATCTCGTGCTCTGCAAGTGTTTCTGTCCTGCTGCCCCTCATTCCAAAGCAGGTGCTGAGCCTCACTTACAAACAGCGCCACACACTGGGGTGCCGGTGCGATTGGGACCTTAGACATCGGACCTTCACGGGACTCCGACCACCTATCCGCGAGAAGGACTACGTGGTTAGGATGCTTTGTCGCTTACCACCGAACTTTCACTTGCATAGATCTTCAATTTCTTCCACACTTGCGAACGCAATTTGGCGTCCAGCAGGATCTCATTGAAGCAGAGGACGGTCACTCCATTTCCACATATCTGCTCGACAAAAAACCCGAGTCCCACATCCTCATGTTTCATCGAAGACGTTCGCACCACGCCACAGCCCGTCGCTGCTTCCGCCGCCCTCAATGTTCATGAGTTTTGCGTGTCCAGGACGCTGTCGTACTTTGTCGTCCATCTAATCATCGGCGCCCGTAAATAGACCAGCGCAACCATGAGATCTCTGGCGCAGCTTTCTTAAAATCTGAATGAGTAGAAAGGTTGACATTCATACCTGGGGTATCCGGCGCGAGCATTTCGGGGTTCGCTTCACCTACTCACGGACACATTCTCTTTCACGACGGCAAAGTACATGGCGGCAAGCTGTAGATGTCACACAGTCACCAAAGGCGCATAGGGTGCGGATAAAAGTTCCGCGAAACGTCTGAAGCAAGCTCTGTCGAGCTCGACTGACGCAGGCGTCATCTTTTTCGCACCTGTCGAAGTGTCGATATTTAGAAATTTACACGCATGCTTTCGTAGTCGCGCAAGTATAGCTGAACAGGTCCACCCAAAATTCATATAGTGCCGAATACTGCGACACCAGCTTGTTCATAAGTCTGATGATCTTGTGCCCAGGTTGAAACATCTTCTGGCACATCCTTTCGAGAACTCTTCCCAACATCTCTTCAAGGTCAGGCCGCCGGATTCCGTCCGTATGAGTCATCCATGCTGCATACATCGACTGCGGATAATCACTTGTTGCGGTAGCACACCCGGGCGAGGTACATGCTGGAGGGCATATTACTTAGTAAGAAGCGTGCTACTCATCGAGTGACCGAGGGGCGAGCGCGTTCTTACATTGACGGGTCTTGCTTGTAATGACGTCGAGCTCGGGCACGTACCATCGCCTAGTCCTCTACGTTAACAACCAAGTCCCTCCAGCGCCTCCCCTTCGACGCACTGGCTTCGTCACTCTTTTCGTCTTATTCCCAATTCTCGGCTGGGATGCTTGAGCCGTTAAAGTCACATGCCGAAATATAAACCACCACAGAAACTGTTTTCGAGGCTAGTTCTGCCTCGCAGAATGTGGAATATTGCGATGGAGGCGTTCAGCTCATTTTGGGCGTATAAATGATGGGTTGAGTTGTGTAGACCCCGATCGCTTCCGATGTTGGATGGGTGATCCGCCAATAGCAGCCAAGCGTTCGCACGTAAGCACTTACTCGAATCGTTAGCGTCATGATTGACGCGAGAGCGGAAATTATAGCCGTGAACAGAGCAATGCGATTCGGTGACGCCGAGCAACCTCGCCAGAGGGTCTGTGAAAGCATCCGACACTTGGGAAGATCTGGCATATGTCGGCGCGCCAGATCACGAAGAAGAGGAGTTGGGGCTATGGATGGCGAAAGACCTGCACCCAATGCTCTCGCTGCTTCCCATCCACATACCCATTGAGCACCGGGCGCACTTGTACGTCTCCGCCAAGGACGTCGTAACCATGCATCGGGTTTAGTTTTTCATGGGTAGCTACGTGTACATTACCGAGCTTGAGGGTATCGATGTAGGTCCGGACATCTGGAAGCCCAACCAGCCTCAGACACACTTCTGGAGGAACGTAGCAGACGGGGGTGACGATTATGGCAGAGGACATGCATACTTTGAGAGGCAAGAAGGTGATCTTCAGCACCTTGGTTATGCGTGCCTTGAGAATTTCGCTGACTCCAGCGGCATTCCGCGTGGAAGCCTGGAGCCCCTGATGTTGACGCTCGAGTGGAAGCTTTCCCCCGTTGAACAGTTATTTTCGTTCATTGCGAGCACATTCAACGGGGAGAATGCACTGGGACAGGGGCGGAATGAGACCTGGTCGAACCCGATTGTGAACGAGGGGGAAGACGGGGGGGACGCAGCAAACTAAGAGCTGAGAATTGCCCGCTACTCTATTACACGGAGCGTGGTGATGGAAGCCTGCGAACCAATGGGGGATTGGGTGCGGGCTTCGCGAAGGCGTGCGCAGCTGGACGCGTGGGTGGGTCAGCTCGCTGCCTACGTCGGTCTCAGGAAGATATCTGGGACAGAGCTATTCATACCTGAGACGGGGGGTCGATTTTTGGTCACTGGTAAGGGCTGCCCGCGGCAAGCGCCGCACGATGACTTTGACGAGTCATTGAGAGCGGAGACGTTGGGCTTTTTCGCAATCGTCAGCGGGGCAGTGGGCTTCCAATTGTGGGTGTGTGACTATTTACACGTGTTTGAATACGGGGAGGAGAGCGAGCAGGTGGCAGCTGCGGCGTTGGTCAAGATGAAGAAGATCTTTGTATCGCCCAACTCTGTATTTTTCGGGCACGGGCATCCCACGCACGCCGGGGCTAGGTGTGAGGACCGCATTACGGATGAGTTGACGGTACGGTACCATGTGTACTTTATGCCGGAAGGGAAAGGTGTGCCGGACCAGGTGTTCTACGCACAGAGAGTTCTACCGTGGTTCCCGGCCAGTGAGATGGCCCGTGTTAGTCGTAGGAGTAATGAAAGCGGTGAGGAGTAGGACGGTGGGGACGACGCGGACGTGGTGGGGTTTACAGACTTCGACGCGGACGTGAGTAGTAGGGAAGAGGAGGTCAGTCGTAGAGATGACGGTTTCGACTCCGATGACCCCGAGGACTTGACTGCCGTTCCGACAAGTAGTGAGGAAGACTAGATGGCTACACGAAAAAGTGGCTGAAAAATGTGAAGTGAAACAAACGTCAACACTACGTGCCAGTTTGAGAACCGCTTCCGGGCGAGCAGGCCACACTATGGGCGCTGACAAAGACTTAGGCTCAGCCCCAAGAAAGGCCGCCCAGAAAAGTGGGCGATTTTGAAGACGCTATAGCAGGAAAAAGGGGTTTGAGAAGTGATGAAAATTTAGACTCGGAGGGTGTTACTAGTGACAGGGGCTCAGATCTACTCATGTGCAAACACATGGGCAGATATATTCGCGGAATGTATTCTGAAAAACCACATCCATCTGGCCATGTATTTTCACATGTGCTGATCTCAGTCTGTCTCTATAGTGACTTCCCACCGATCTTAAAACTTACATACTTTTAAACACTGCGAGATACGCATTCGCAACCTCTATCTGACGTCGACTCTAGATCCAATTTGTGTGTACGCTTCGTGTGATACGTTTAAGACCTGTTCCGCACAAGAAGTGTGTGGCTGCCATTCTGCATAGGTCAACTGTAGCGCGGCTTCAGCAAGGGCGGAGTGAAGTGTTGGCGCCTATACTTCGCACGTGCTTCTAAGGGTAGGTGGCCGTACAGCGTAGGAAAAAAGTTGTTTCTTATGAAAGGATGCCGACTCGAGTGTGGGCCTCACATCTGCCCTGCTATGGGCAACACCTCGGCGCAAACCACGCGCGGTAGCAGATGTGTGAGTTCGTGCGCGCGTCATAAACCAGTGATGGGACAATGCACAAAGCAGACTCTACTACACGAACGCATCGCGAAGGACAGAACCACTACATCTGAGCCCCGCCGTACCTTTAAACGTCTTACGTTCGGCACGCACCAAGCTGACGCCGTCCAAAGTCACTTGTAAAATGTGCCACGCCTTACGCGGATTACT
Source organism: Endocladia muricata (assembly GCA_032356245.1). Taxonomy (NCBI): domain Eukaryota; phylum Rhodophyta; class Florideophyceae; order Gigartinales; family Endocladiaceae; genus Endocladia; species Endocladia muricata. The sequence goes on from JAUKWC010076160.1 coordinate 9,923, forward strand.
CATTAGGCCTTGTTTGCGTCGCAATATGTTTACAATACTGTCTGAGAAATGAACGCAGAGTTTTACACATCTTCTCGTGCCAAATAACGTCGTCAGGATTCTGGGTGAACCAGTGCACCCGAACATCTCCGAGCATAATACTCAGTTTCCAAGAGCCACACATGGCGCATATTGCGCGTAGTGGTCTTCAGTGCAGTGGCGCATAATCCGTTGGAAGGCAATTAAGGATATGAAGGGTCCAAGGTAACCCTGTCCACTTGAGGTAGGCTATAGGTCACCATGTGACATTGAAGTACGTAAAGTGAGATGCGGAACTGCAGTGTACTGCACAATTCGCAGTGCGAGCTGGATGTTTCACCAGGAAATAAACTGCGGTTAGCGGGTGCGGGCGTTCACTGGACGAGGCAGTTCAAAGTACTTATTTTTTGGAAATCGGTGCCCATGTGAAAAACCGCTGTACTACGCGAACTCCACGTTTTGGATTGCCACGGGAGTCAGCATTCCATGGCATTCCAAAATATGCAGTACGGGTGGAATGTTTACTACACTACTGTACCCGGTTGACGTCGGCATCCATTTCCAGAAACACAGACGCTCGCTGCGCATTCGACGTTTTAGGTAGGTCGTGCGCGTAGTGTATTTTCTATACAAATGGATGTTGTTAGTCGTTCTTAGAACTTTCAGTTGTCGAAGAAAAACTCATCAGATAACACTCCCAACTGTATATGGACCGCCCATTAACACCTTCCCTATCCCATTCATTAGTTTAGGTTAACTTGTACATATACAAAATAGGAAATAACCTGACTTTGTGACTGTAAAGACAAGGATGCGGGAGTCCTTATCCTTCTTAGAAATGACAAGGCGAGGACGGCTGTCGAAGCATTCTCGCCGGGGGCAACTGCGTGAGCTTCATGAGTACCAAATAGTTCTTCATTTATTGCAAGAAAATGGCGCCCTGTGCTCAGCAGACTGAAGTTAGAACAGGCTCCCTGACCGATATGTATACATGTACACGACTCTGAGGGCATGAATCTACCGAATGAATTACATATACAGACATTTCATGATGCTGATTTGCCTGTCTCAGTACATATGGTTGTCCTATATGTACTGTCTTGAATGTACTGCACCCCATTTCGAACATTTTCATTCGTTTCGATTACCAGCAAAATAAACTCTCTTCACTGGCTGATAACGCAGAATCTTTTAACCCTACGAAATCAGGTATTTTTTCGAGTAGTTCGCGAGTACTTTCGATCCCCCCCTATCCCCAAACTCTAGAACCCTAATCCTTTCAAAAATCCCTTTTTCCTCAAACCCTATCCGCCAAACCCCCTAGTGTCTTGTACCAGGCCGCAGCCTCATATGAGGCGGGCGTTTGCATCTTATGAGGCGGAATTGATTAGACGTATAGTAAAGAGATGGTTAACAAGATATTTTCACCTACGTATTGTAACATTGCTTGATTACCCCTGCCTTTTTCAGGAAACGCTACATTCGCAGCACCTTTCCTCAAGCACAAGTCTGAAACAAAATTTGGCAGAGTTCCCGAACTGGTGTCAATGAACGAAACAGACAGATGTGAAATTGCAGTCAGAACATCACAATGGGAAAAAGTCGAGAAAAGTATTTATTTAATGTCGAAAAAAGGTGCTGGTTTCTGAAGGGCCTTTTTTTTGGAAGACAGGTAACTTGATTCGGAACGTGGGTATTCTTCAAAACTTTGACTCCACCAGCCTTCTACTCGGACAAACAAACAACACTGCCTAAGCCGAGGTCTTGGGGATGTCCGGAACTATAAACGTAAGCTGTATAAAATTCCGCCTCAAATGAGGCGGATTTACATCATGTGAAGCGGAAGGTACAATAGACACTAGCCCTAATCTATTGACCTCAAAATACAGGGTTCAGAAATGAACCCTACACAAGGGTTCAAATTCCAAAAACAGGGTTCATTTTGCTCAGTATTGTACCATTACGTCAATACATAGTGCATGATGTTCACCAGCGGTGCAATCCGCAAATACTACAGAATAAGCAGTGCTGGTCGGGCGATGAACAAGAACGTGTCACATCCTACAGTTCATGCCAACTATCGCTTAAGACTAGCCATCCTCTCTCAAGCGAATTGGCTAGATTGTATCGGCCGTGGACTAGAACGAGCAAGCCCCGTCAAACCTGCTGCAGAACCTGGAGACCATAGCCGAGCGATGATGCTCTCCCTGCCGAACAAGAAAGATGGACCTCGCTCGCACAATATTTTACAACGCTGCAAGGTACACTGCGCCCACGCCCTTCCGTTTCTGTTGTTCCTGTGCAATCGCAGTTCTATAGAGCTGCCGAAAGCACACATATCCACACTCTTCTCTGCAATTATTCGCTGGATAGCCGGATTCACGTCGACCCGCTATCTAATGGCTAGAGTCTTTGCCCCCCACGCCACGATGGTTATGCGATTGCTCTTCGTCAGCCAAAACACGCTGTATACATCAAATAAACTGCCGATGGTACGCAGTCCAGTAAGCTGGAAGTAAGTTTACTAGCAATAGTGAGCCTATCTGCTCACCATACACAGCCAATTTCTGCGATCGATTAGCGACGGCCAGCAATCCTGCCTCATCTTCGACCTCAGTGACGATGGCCGAGAAGTGAAGTCTTCTCATCCATATCATCATGTAAAACCCGCTAGACTTCTGGAACACTCGCATCCATTTCGGTTTGATCTTAATGCCCGTGCCACTGGAAATTTTGCCAACTGCGGTATATCTGGAGTTCACATCCAGCTTTACAACCTCACCCGCTCGTGGCTGAACAGAAGTGTTGTCACTTCTTGTGATAGTCCTCTCTCCTTTCTCAACGAAAAGGTATGCATCCATCACCTCTGTGACGGTATCGTCCTGTACCATCGTAAACTTCTGGGCAAGGTCACGGATTGCTGCCACGTTATATAGTGCAATTACAGCAATATCGCACTGTATCGTATGAAAACTTCTGTTCCACCACGGTTGGACATAGTCTAGCGATATCACGTCTCGATATTGGACAGATCGCGACGCGGCTATCTCGCTGTTGCCATGCTCTCGCATCCCATGGGGTGTTCTGCGTGTGTTTATATCTTGCTCAGGATTTGATCTGTGGACACTCGTCCAATGTTGGCTGTTCCGCCATTTCGTTCCCCCACGTCCCGCGACGAATTCACTGGACACTTTAGCTCAAGTCTGGAGCGATGAGACCCCCCAGACGACCGATCACAGACCAAGAGGTCCCTTTTGACCTTACACAAGCTCTCCTTCTCTCCAGGTCGGCGTGCAGCCCAATCCTCTCGAGCAAAGATCGCGGGATGGGGTGAAGTATCCATCATAGTCTCTGCCCAACTAACGGAAACAGGTCATAGATCTGGTGAAGTGCGCCATGCGCTTTATATTCGACATGGCTTGGCCCGTCACGAGGCGAATCCCCGTAATAGTCTCAAACGAAAGCGACGAGAGCATTCCGGTGATCGAGTGATGCCGTAACTGCAGAACAATGATATGCAGTCATTTTGGGACCAGTAGCCCCTATACAAAGCTACGTCACTCAGCTCTATCTATCGAAGACTAAACAGTACAGTAATAAGCCAATTATCGGGGAAACTTTGCTTTGGAGTCGCACTCATCTTGATGGCGCATCCACTAGTCCGGACATTTTGTATGCCCGGCGGCAGTATATTGCCGCGAAATCCTTCCGCTAGGACATGATGAAACTGTAGGGAATCAAGCAAGAATGCTTGATATGCATATGCGACTTGAAGCGGCGGCGGGCATTGCTCGAATGAAAGGCGCCTGTTTTCCGCCCGATTTTTTCGCATGCGCAGCCGTTCTCTCCCCAGTCCATACGCAGATCCGCCACTACTAGCTATGGTGCGTCGCACTCGCTTCATTCTTCCAAGATCACCCGCTCTAGATCGCTCGTTGGGCCGGAGTGCTTGTCTACATACATCAATTTCGAATGCGACCACGCGTCGCGTACGTCGTAATTGGCGATGGCATCAAGTCGGGAAAAGAAAAGATTGAATTGCGTCTCACTGGCACGCACCAGTCTATCCAAAATGGAACCAGGGCTGTGCGAAGCATGACAATGCAATATCTTATCCCAGTCCCCTCTCTCGCACATGCCCCAAAGCCCGCGCGGAAGCACCCAGGAGAAGACGCCACGAGCGTCGCCCGCCTCAAGAAAGTCTCTGTGGTTCAGTCACCACCAGTGAGGCCGTCTCATGAAAGCCCGGAAGGTGACATATTACTGTCAACAGATAAGTACATCCAAACATGAAAACGTCGGCAGTAAGTCGCCATCAAACATTGCAAAAAGAACGCCACAAAATACTCGTCCCTAGCTGACCCTGAACATTGGATATACTTCAAACTTGTCACTATGTGAGTCAATGGTGTGGCTACCAAATGAACATGGGGCAGGAGGACTATACGACATCGTGCCGTGCCACATCCTCAACTCGCTGTGGTACTAGACGACGGACATATAGTATTCGGATAATACTGTCCCTTGGCGTGTCCTTGTGTTGATGACTAGTATTTTTTCGCGAGAATGGATAATAATATTCTTTCTCGGCAAAAAGAGCTGGTTCCTGTTAGCTTGTCGAAAGCTCTCAAACAGTCCATAGGGTACGTCTTCACATCCCGTTCTCAAAAATATGAGAGATCTATACTTTTACTCTTCCGTATGTCAATTATTCAGATGAGTCATGCAGGTTCGGTCCTGCTGTATAGCGGCCAAAAAAGCTGTGTTGGCAAACGGGCCTTCGTAGGACTTATTCCAGCGATAAAAGCTGCAACCTGAGATCGGCCGGAGTAGTCTGACGCAAGCTGGGGTTTCTGATGCCAATGAAGGTCGAGGTTGATGCAGATCGTTTGTAGTCATTGTACTACACGATGGTTCTTTGACGTATTCTCCTTGGTTCGAATCGATTATGATCGCGCTGTCTCCAGCGTCATATGCAGTACACCTGGTTACAGTTAGATTTAGGTTTTATGCATGCGTTGTTCCTTCTTGCCCAGCTGTACTGTTGAAGACACTCTACTTTATTTATACTATATCAGAAAGCAGCAAGGTACTGTGGAACTCTCTGAAAACTAACTCAGTCCATCTACATCATTGCATATTATCTAGTACCTCTCGTGACCTCTAGGTCAAGTATCAGGGTCTTGATGATTTCAGTTTGCTCCCCTGCAAATAGTTCTACACCAAAACCACGATCAACAAAACTGAAATTATGTGCTATACGGAACAAATGCTTACGCTTGTAACTTGTTGGACTCCAGGCGGAACCACTTTCCCGCGGAGGAATTGAAAAAGTTAATGGGAGAATGTATCATAGAGCAATTTCCACTGATAAGAACCTGTCACTGGATAACTTTTGCTTTCCCTTCGTGATCTCATTGTACTCCACAATCTCCTGAAATCACGTTCTTCCCTTAGTGTACACTGCTCGTATTTTCCCAACTATTTCTTAAAAACATATCCACTCTTGCTCCGATTAAATCATGATCAAACTCTACTGTGGTGAGAATACCCTATCATGTCGCAACTTTTACAGTGACCCATTTAATGTTGTAAGATGCGGTGAGTAAATAAAACCTGAACATTAACATGTAGGAAGTAGTACATCAATCGTAGTTACACACAGATTTTGCTACCCATACCACACATAACATATAATTGCAAACTAGCTTTATCTGTCATAAGAGGTGCGGATAGTTATATATCGGCCTGCAGGTCGCATCCCGTTATAGGCGAGATTACATCTAACGTCAATTGTACGTGCCAGTACTTCGCGGAGGCATTCCGATGCAACGCCCCCCTCCAATTCCCTGGATGCAAGCAAAGATCAATAGCGGCCTAAGCAGGTAATTTTCGAAACTACTACTCAACTCAAAAAGGACACAACGATGCTTTCGACCCAAATTTATCGATATTAAAACGAACCTACTGTTGCAAGCAAATCAGTCGTAATAAAAGGGGAACTTGGACTAAGGAATGTTTCCTATAAATTCGTCACGATACGACTTATCGAGGGTCCATTCCTGTTTAAATAGCACCGCTCGTCAGCTCGGAATGGTTCAATATCACACTTCAATGTTCAATGTCACAAGAATAACGCATGTACGTATGCATGTTTTCAAATCCGTGATACTGGCATTTATCATCCATAGATTTAAGGTCCCTGTAGAGAATATATTTGACTTTATTCGTGAATTACAGACTGCTAGATACAGTACGTACCGGTATACCGCAGTGTGCTCACGGAAGCGGCTACTTTACCTCGGACAATATTGATATCGATTTTACGTATGGGGAATTTCTCTTTGAATATGCACAAATAGCGTTGAGACACCCCAGCTGTAGCGGACGTAAGAATTGAAGTAGGTACTATTGGAGTTTCTGATCATATGTGGCGATACGGCCTCGTACTTCCGACCCATAATAGATAGTTGATTCAAGATGCTGCAGAATTGAATTTAAGTTCTGGACAATGTTTTATGGACGCTGTTCACCAATACAATGGGAAATGGCATATGTAACATCTATAGGAGCATCTCGACCTCGCTGTCGAATGATTTCTAGCTGAGCAGATGCTAACGGAATGTTTGAGCACTTCGCTTCACTCCGTTATTTGCAGAGAAACTATTCTAGTAGATCTAATGATTAATTCCCTTCCAAAACTCGAGTTGGACAATTCCATTTGGCCCGACAAAGATTCTGTCTATGCAGGTACGAAGCGGTTGTTTCTGTCTGAACAAACGCATAAAAACATCGGTCTTCGCTGCCAACCATTTATCGAGGGATGGGGTTATTTGGTATGCAGATCGTATATAGACGTGTATCGATGTGATACCATAAAAGAAGCATTAAATAAGAATTAGCGACTGACGCATCGGCCACTATAGCGCACTGCAATTCTGCACGATTCCATTCCTTATTCCATCCCCAATATATTCAATTAATCATGATATATGTGAAAGTCCGCCAAGAATTAATTTAAGGAATTGTGCAAAGCAAATGACCATTCCAGACCGTACGAATCAGTTTCATCCCACCCTCCCCGGGACTATTGGGCATTTGGCCTCATATGGGGTCAAATTTGACTAATATATTAAAAAGTCCAGGAAACAACTACTAAAGCTGTTCTGTGTATCTACTTCCCGCTCTTGGAGCAATCTATCCATACAGCGTGGAGCTATAGAAAAACTAGGACTTTTTGCTCGGTCGGAGTTGTAGTGTAAGGAGACCTGCAACAACCCTCCATCTTGAGATCATGGAAGGAGGTGAAGTAAATTACACGTGTGACAACTAGCACATTTATCGAGCGTATTATACATCTTATACACTTTCTGGGTGATCAGTTGGCCTCATACAGCATGAGGCAAACTGTCGTGTCCTGTAGACGTGAATTAGCCCGTGATAGAAGCATCTCATGAAGATGTGTTCAAATCTGTGATAGTTTGAGGAAGTCTGTGAGATTATAGAAGAGATGTCATATGGAGCCAAAAAACCTGAAGTGCGTAACCGCTACTGATTTCTGACCGCTTATCGGTTCAGGTTGGCTTTATGCTAACGTGCATTGGTTTGCGATCCGCATGTTTAGATGCAAGCCTTGGTGAACGGGGAGGTTCAACAATGGTTGCAATGTAAGCTCAACAAATGTTTCGGGAATAGATCATACCCTGCTGGTATGATGCAAATCTAATCGGTTTACATGAGACGCGCAACATCGGCGAGTACATGTACAGTAGACTGAAAGGCGTAATCACATGACTCGACCATGTCATAATATGTAGTACCATTGAGCAAGCAACCCAAAGCGTATTTCTATGTGGTGGATGAATGAATGAAAAGGAATATCTGGGAAAATATTAAAAATAGTCTGGAAAAGGGCAGGGCACCACTGTTCCCATGGTGCTCCTCGAAAAGGTTGCTACTCATCCTTCATGGAGTACGTGGGAGAACTACTTGCGGGCCGAAGGAGACGCCTACTAAGAGCCTTTGATACAGGCGGCATATGCGCATGGAGGCTGGGTGAAGATACTCGACAACACACCTCGTGACCCAAACTGGAGCCTTTGATTTTAATGTGCTTTTCGCGTTGCCCTCTCCTAAGTCATTCTTCTAGGTACAACTATTCAACCCTTGATATAACTCACCGAGCTTACGTCGGTCACACCGCCAGTCCTCCACCCCCCGGCACCAGCCTTCCACAGTCTCCCCTCCCTGATCTCCGCTCTAGTGGGTAGCTACCTTTCCCGACCGTCAGCATGCATTCTTACCTCCCGTTCTTCCTCTTCATCCTGCTCGCGAGTTGCAGTCTCGCGCAAGCTCCCCCATGCCCTGCCGGCAGCTATCTCGGCGGCGCTGTCTGTCGCCTCTGTCCCAGCGGCACTTACTCCGACCGTCAAAACACCCCCCGCTGCACCCCGTGCCGCGCCGGCACCTACAATCCCTTTCGCGGGGCCCAGGGCTCCGACGTCTGCCGCCGTTGCCCCCGAAATACCTCCAGTACCACCCCCGCCGCCACTTCCCTCGCCGCGTGCACTGCCTGCGCCCCCGGCCTTGTCAGCGATGGCTTCACTTTCCCCTGTCGCACATGTCCCCCCGGTACTGCCACCCCCGGCAGCGCCGACGTGTGCGTCAAGTGTGAACCGGGCGAGTATCAGGAGGAGAACGAGTGCAAAAAGTGTCCAGTGGGCACTGCATCGCTGGAGGGGAGTGCGGGGATCGGGTCGTGCACCCCATGCGTGCCGCCGACTGTGCTTCGTTTCGCGCGTCGATGCGAGGCTTGCTCGCCTGGGAGCGCGTACATAGCGGCAATGAGAGAGTGTCGTAGATGTCCGAGCGGGTCTTCCGGAGATGGGGGAGCGCAAGCTTGTGTACCGTGCCCTTCGGGAACGGAGGCCCGGGGGAATGGGGCGAGTGCATGCGTGCCTTGCAAAGATGGGTTTGTGGCAAGAGGGCCGGGGGTGTCCGTGTGCAGAAGAGAGGGCGCAGCTTGTCCGCCGGGAGCTTACGTGACGAAGAACGAGGATTGCCTACTTTGTGGCACAGGCGAACAGGTGGACGTGGACACGGAGACGTGTAGGATTTGTGCACCAGGGACGGTTTCAGAAGGTGGTGCACTGACGCGGTGTACGCTGTGTCCGCCTGGGACAGTCGTGAGCAACGACGGGGCGAGCTGTCTGTGTGAAAATGGCCGTGAGAGGGTTGGAGATGACTGTGTCAAATGTGCTCCAGGCTCGTTTAAGGTTTTGCGAGATTTTGAGGATTTTGAGCGCCCATGTCTGAAATGCCCTGGGGGCATGTTCAGTAGGAGCCCCGGAGCCAGCGAGTGTGAAACATGCGCTGAAGGAAATGTCTCGGAAGAGGGTAGTACGCGGTGTCAAGAATGCCCGAGAGGGTTGGTAGTGTCAGGGCTGAGACAGTTTGAGATTCCAGACCGATGCGTAGTTCCGTCGACGAACTGCCCGCCAGGATTCTCAAGGGCTCGGGCAAGATTTGGAGGAACAATATGCCGCGCTGACAGTTGCCCAATAGATAGTTTCCATCGACGAGATGGGCGTTGTGAACGATGCGAGCCCGGAGAAGTACCCAACACGCAGCGTGGATGCCAACCATGTCGTTCGACTTCGACGAGCAAAGGTGGAGTAGCTCGTTGTGAGAGGTGTGCAGACGGTTTTGTGCGGAGCGAGGAGGACGGCACAAAGTGTGTATGCGAAGGATCTTTAGCGAGAGGGAGAGGTCTGGTTGGCTTGCGTTGCGCCAAGTGCAAACCAGGGACATTTAACACTGGAGAGGGAGCAGGAGAGGCTACGTGTACGAAGTGCACTCCAGGTACTGCTGTGCGGTTTCCAGGTGCTGACACATGCTTTGCCTGTCGGGAGAATGAATTTGCGGATGTGTCTGGTCTAGCAATGTGCAAATCATGCCCGCCCGGAACTGGGAGCTACGGTCTTGGGGACGTAGAGTGTTTTGCGCTGTAGGTAGTGTGAAGCATCGCTTCACGTACGATTCGTACGAAGGAATATTTTTCTAAAAGAAAGTTATTAGTCCATATCGGATACCCCCATCGCCTATGAGCGTCTTCATATGCCATACTAGTTAAATAATTCAATTCTAGAGTTTGGTACTGTATTATATTTACACTGGATCGTCCTGAGACGACTGCTCTGTCATATGTTGGGTGCCTCCTCCTAGCTAGTGTCTATTGTACATTCGGCCTCATATGAGGCGAAATATACAATAGAAAGTAGGAGCCTCTGCTGCTCTCATGCTGGAAATAATTCAAACTGTCCATATCTGAACTTTATTTACATCATAGCATGCTACATCTCAGCGCGACAAAATAGAAACTTACCCATCGAAAAATCGTTCTATGTACTCATAACAAGAAGCACAGTTGCGAGCAGATTTCTGCGGGTTTTACTGTGGAAGTGTACATTGGATCATTGTCAACAAAATAAACATTCTTTACGTGCTGATAAAGCAGAAAAATATTGCCTGCACAATCAGGTGTTTTTTCAAGTTGTTCGCAAGTACTCTCCAAACCTCCCTATCCCTCACCCCCTAACCGCTAATCATTTAGAAAACAGTTGTTTCCCCAATCCCTATTCCCCGAACCCCCTAGTGTCCACATTTGGCCCCATATCAGGTCAAATTTCCCGGAGATATTACACGGTGAAGGAGGCGGCCACTTTCGCTGTTCTCAGTATCTACTTGAAGGTCTTCGATTACTCTATTTTGGCCGAGTGAGCTATAGAAAAACCCGACGACATTTTTCCTCCATCAGAATTTTAGTGCACCGGAGTAGGCTACCCTTTGGTTTGGCATCATAGAAGGGGGTGGGGTAAATTACACGTATAACAGGAAACATACTCATCATACGTACTGTATAATTTACATACTTTCTGGATGGTCGGTTGGCCTCAAATGAGGTCAGAGCTGACCTCATACTGTACTGTATGAGGCAAAGCTCCAGTGTTTATTGGACATTGAGTTTTGGCTCATATGAGGTCAACTGTCCTCATACTGTATGAGCCCAACGGACCATCCAGAAAATATGTAAATTATACAATACGTAGGGTGAATATGTTACTTGTTATACGTGTAATTTACCTCATCCCCTTCAATGATACCAAAACAAAGGGTAGCCTACTCTGTTGCACTAAAACTCTGACTGCGCAAAAAGTTGCTGAGTTTTTCCACAGCTCACTATGCCTGAGTAGAGAACTCAAAGACCTTCAAGTAGATATCAAGAACAGCGAAAGCGGATGACTCCTTGATACACTAATATCTCCTCGAATTTTGGCCTCATATGAAGCCAAACGTCCAATAGAGACTAGCCTTAATCCATTGTCCTCAAAATACAGGGATCAGAAGTGAACCCTCTACAAGGGTTCACGTTCCAAAAACGAGGTTTATTTTGCACAACAATGTACCATTAAGGATGGAAGGATGCATAGACACTTGTTCTTACTTGCCTGCTAAATTCGACATACAGTATCTCATCCACCGATAGTGTAAGGAACCCGTCAGAAAAACAATACTGGTATCAAAGATGTCGAAAATTACGGAACCCTGCAGTTCCGCCGTGATGCTATTCCCAGACAGCAATACAGTACGCAGCTAGCGGTTTTGAAAACTTGTTCGCGCGAAATGATTTATTCTTCCTGTCCACCACAGTCATCAACAGCAGACTTCTCGAAATGTCTGATGTGACGTGCTAGTTAGTCCAGCTGCCTTTGTACGGTGCATTTCTATGATTTATTCTGCTCCACTTCTGACTTCCCTGCGCTCACCAATATGCATTCAGAGTAACCAGGAAACGGAGCACAGTATTTTTTAACCAAATTTGTAAAGAAACACAACAAAATATTCGTACGTCATCCTCACGAGGATATCACTTGCTTTTCATGATTGCATCACCCACGTCTTCTGCGACGTGAGATGTACAGCTCAGCGTAAACAGCGTGCATATAAGTGATACACTGTCCCGTGAGTGGTGGGCATCCTCTGCAGCAATGAACGCTTACAAAGAACGCGCATATCACGTGCAAGCGCGCAAATACTTCACGGTTGTATCTTGATTACACGTAATCTGACCTCTAATTTTCAAAAAAGGTTTCGTGGCACCTGTTTTTACATTCTTAGACGCTGCTCGGAAATTCCGGAAACAAATGGTAGCCCCAGTTCGTGCGCTGCCAATTGCTGGAACTTAAGAACAGGCTGTTCCTGACCAAATGAGCCAATATAAGACCCAACTAGGTGTACTTGAACCGGTTTAGGTAGGTTTTCGTCCTACGGACGGGAGGGAAAGCATGCAGCATTATCGACTGTCGTGACAACCGTTCCATTAGACAGCCCTTAGCTCAGACATTGATTTGGATGGTAGCATGGCGGGCTGAGGTAGGTCTAGCCGACCACCAAGCCTGGGCTGAGGGTACGACGTTAAGTTAGATTTCTGATGGACGGAGTGCCAGGATCCCGGGTAACTGTCGCAAACGCTGTCCATGAGCAGATGTGCCAAAGTGTAGGAGGTGGGATGTACCCGAAGATTGCCAGACTGCTCGGCCGTGCGAGTACGCGGACCAATCTGTGACCACATGCGAGGAAGACTCGTTGGGCGCTCTGTGACTCCTACAACGTATCTTTAGAGATACATACTAGCATTCACTGTTAAGTGGGCCGGCCAGCTGGGTCTTGGGATTAAAACATACGTTCGTTTTGGGCAGGGAAATGGAGTCGTCGGAGTAGCATCCCCCATCATAGGTAGCTGGCATTTGAGCTACCTTCTCTCTTCGTCACTTGAGATTGTTCTGCTGAGCTCGTGATTATTGTCTTAGGGGACCGACATGAAACAGGGGCTACGAAACTGGGCTGCTAGGGATATCCCGAACAGATGTAAGGTTTGTTGGTCTTTCCGAGCATGATATCTGGATTTAGGCGCTATAAATCGTACATTATCTTCGAGGGTAGGCTTTAACTCACCAACGGACCAATATATGTCTCCAAAACAGGGATGGCAACAATAAAAAGAACATTCGCGCATTCCGATATTCAAGCTATCTCAGTCGCTCAGGTCTAGTAAGCCTAACAGCTTCCTCTACAGACGAGACCGGCTGGACGCAGACACGCGAATATTTCAGGTGCGGCAGTGCCTTGCAATAATGTCGATGAACAACTTGGAAGTAGCCCTTGGTAGTAAAGGCAGAGTCAAGTTTGCAGCACCATGTGTGAGATAATCGAGTGAAACTGTTGGCCTATTGAGTAGAGCTCTGATGAAGCGCCTGCGACTTCCGGTGAAGTTGCGGCAGCGTCGCGGACCAAGTCCATACAGCAAGATAGCGCAAAAAGCTCGAAAGATAAGGTGTGCAAACTTATTCAGCGCAAGGCCTTCTCGTCTTACCTGCAGGAGGATGGAAATACACACGTCCCCTTGGGGCACTATTCCTGGAGTAGTAGCATGACGAGCACGGTTAGTACTATGATGCATCGTGTTAGTGAGGTTGGCAACCAAAGAAAGGATAACCAGCTTGGGAGAGCAGCCTGGGAACGGTAATTGCTGCTTTGCAGAAGTGGTAAGGGGAGTGACGGTTAATGCAATGGGCATCGTGTAAAAATGAAGGATTCCGCAATAGAGAGACTGTCCGTGTGTGGAATGCACCCTGTTGCCTTCTCATACAGGTTTGGGTACACCGCGACAGTTAAAAGGCGCGTGGCGCTGGTTGCGCAGTGAGGAGCGACTGTGTAGAAGTTTCAAATCTCATTGCGGAGCGCTCTCAAAGGTGGAGGTCCACCACATCTGCCCTCGACACAGGGCAATCGCTCGACAAGGCACGGTTACTCTAGAAACTCTTTTGCAGTCATTTTGACAATGGTAGTTGTCGGCAACCGATAGTTACGGAAAGAATAGAATGTTAGTCAGCAAACCGAGGTATACGTCAGAACTGAGGAGAACGCGTGGAGCGTACAAGTCCGCAGAGGCAACAATCTAGTCAGATTGCAAGCACTCCATGAGACCATTTAAAGTGAGTTACTAAGATCGGGGGTGGAAATGCGGGCCTCGTCGAGATGTAGTGCCTGCGTTTATAGAGACGACCTGGCAGACCGCTACCTATCCGCGTGAGGCACGCAGTTATAAGGGGAGACAACCGCGCGCTGCGGGTCGTAGTGCCGGAGAAGATACACTCCACGACTCGGTTCACTAGGGGTGAGGAGGGGAGGAGATTCTCTACAGAGAATGCGCGCCAGGGGCTGTGAAGATATATGATACCGCCAGAGGTAACTTCTTGGCGTCTTCTACAAAAAAGCCCCCCTTGTACGCGAATAGTACATCAACCGACTGTAACATCATAGTTTTACACGTGGTTTAAGCGCCAGCGTCGCTGCTTCGCGCTGGCGATGAAGTAACTCAAATTGCAAACAATCAAAAAACCTAAGTACAATACGTTATACTACTGAAACGAACTACGATTTAATAGTTAGTTGTCCCATGGACGTGCATGGGTGGATGGATCCACACGTGCACAGCACCAACACTGTCGGGTTCGGTGGCACCACCAGCAGAGGACACCACTGTACTATATGTGCCCTGGGCGAACTGTACTAAAGGCCCCCTGCGCGTACAAGATCATGGACGGCAATCATTCGACAGAGTTGTTCGCGGTCAGTGGGCGCAAGACGTGTCAGATTGGCCACACACAATTTACTTCGGCAGGCCCCTAGTGAGTGCTCGCTTCGTACTACCGAGTTACTTCGTGACACAACGCATGTTCCTCAGGCTCGTGACATCAGAGCTCTGCGATAGCTATTGCAGAATGTTCGTGGCATGAAAGGCCGGGCAGGTTAGTTTACGGTCTTAGACTGGAAATCAAGGTTGAAGTGGTCAGTATTGGGCCTGGTACCATCGGTGTTGCCGCCAGATGTGCACTGTACGTTTATAGAGCCCTATCGGAATCCGTTCTGTACTTGTTCAGGTAATCTGACCGTAGCGGATCCAACTCAACCTATTACAAAACTTGCGAAATTGGCTATGGTGGAGATAGACTGACGACCAATACGCAAAGAGTCATCGGTATCCCGAATATCTCCTGTTTTTGATGCCCTGCCGGTGGTCGTCGCTCTTCGGGTACAAGCGTAGAGATGATAGAGGTCGAGGAAAAGACTGCAGTTCCATCAACAGTGCCACTCGAGAAGGGTACGGCGGTGTTAGTTCCGAGAACTATCATGTTCAGAAAACGTGAGCAAGCGCACTGAAAGTCGACCTGGAAGAAGTGGCGTACAAGTGCGTGCGAATCAGTCGAGCTTTGTCAGCCATAATGCAAGTGAGCTAAGTTTGAAAATGGTGAAAGCCTTCGACAGATCGACAAAAATATCTATGGACACTTCTACAAGGCACTTAGGAGAACAGTCACAAGATGAAGACGAGTCTTGTAGTCGTACAGAGACTAATTGCATGACCCGAAGTCATGACGACTGCGTCCAGAAGGAAGGCTTTTATTTGGGGCTTAGTTAATCTGCACGGCCAGCTCAATTGAGGTTCAGCAATATATCTGAAGGTTGAGGGTTGCAGTACGAGTGCATTATGTCCGTCGTCGTTGAGGAATTGTCGGTCTGTCGTTTGACGCTATGTGCAAGGCGATTTTCGTCCGTCACTCTAGCAATGAAACAAAGGAAGACGCCTTCCTACGTTCGTCAACAAAACAATTAGTATCTCGTCACATTCAGATAAACCCACTCGGACCATTGCCATGCGCCGATACGATGTTGTGTTGGAAATACCATGGAATGTATCCCATGAATTTGATACCAACCACGCCAGTCGGGCTGAGAAGGTGCTTGATTACGCTCTCCCCTCGGGGTGATCCTCTCAGCGTAGCGGAAACGCCGAAATTAAGAACCTCTGCGTCAATAATACATCCAGGCTTCTAATAACAAGAAGAGACACAAAGCGCTATACTGACATAAGTCAGACAATGGAGGGAAGTAACGAAAAGTCGTTCGTCTATAAGAAGGGAACCGAGAGCTTGTGCGAGGAAAACTTACAAAACGAACGAAAATCCTGCATATGTATAACGCGTCATGGTATGAAGAAGTAAGTACCAGACGTGCTGCACTTTCGAAAGCTCGTCGCTCACAAGATCGAAGTCGTCAAGAATGCGACGCCTAGCATTTGGGGCCCGTTGCGGCTTTCTCCGGCTGAGTTGAAAGCTGCGAGAGTTCTTGTGGACAAGACGATCCAAAAAAAGAAGATTAGAGCGGCTAAAGTTTTCTATACAGCTCCACAAGTCTTTCTCAAAGACGAAGACAGGCCATTGCGGGATGAAGTTGGTGATGGAGAACAAACCAGATTGAAAATGAGAACTGACTTTCTTTTGCCGAGAGTGCATGATACGTTCACCCGACTCTGGGAACCCTCAGACGTTTGAAGTCTAGACCTGAAGACCACGTTTCCTCAGATCCGTATAACAACGTAAGACATCGAGAAGACTGCATTTAACGCCGAGTATGCTCAGTTGGAATACTGAATGATGCGTGCGGGACTATGCGGCGCACCTGCTCTGTTCTAACCACTTCTATAGCGTCTTTTCGGGGCCTGCCCTGATGAGCTACTGGTAGATTACATGGCTGATTTCCGCATGTGGGGTATAGATCAGCAGCTGCATCTTAGTTATGTCGAAATGGTACCTTTCGGGCTTCCAGACCATGACATTGACGTGTCACCAAAGAAAGATGAGGTTCTACAGGCAGATAGGAACTATCCTGGAGTTGTCGCTGGCAAAGAATGATTCCGTATCAGCTGCAAGAATGTTAAGATGCGGGAGACGTCGCCTCCGTCGCAATCCTTGACTGACCTCCCAGACTTCCTGGGTAGACCTGTTTCTGCCAAACGTTCATCTAAGGCTTCTGGCGGTTAGCCACCCGAACAATTAATCCTATTCGTCAAACCCGTCGTCTCCTACAAAGAAATATTACACTGCCGCCTCCCGAGAGTCATATGGACTCACTCACGTCTTAAAGCTACTAAGGTACTAGCAATAGGGGGCACAAGTGCATCTATGTCCGGATAACCGGGCAATAAAGCACATTGATGCAATTCCAAACGACATTATAGTCGAAGCCTGTCGGGTTATAAGGTTTGCTAACATCCAATTCTTTTTAAGTCACTTTCAGAACCGGGAAGGTCTATGTACTTGGAAATGCCTTGCGGAGAGTTCCACAACTGGTTTCGGTGACAAATGAATCAACACGATATTTGGTTACTCTACAAACTCCGCATCTGAGTAGGTCCCATATGTGACCGGTGTGCTAGTAGGTGGTCGCATGGAATCATTCGGTAGGGGGTGACCTGAAGGAGCGCTGGGGGCGAGGTGACAAGAACGTAAACAGACATGTTGCTATCGTTGTTCACATTCGTCGCCGAGCTTCTACTGTTTCGCGGAAACCTTGGCATCTTGAGGCGATCCGTTACTGCCATATCGCAAAACGCGCATGTTGGGAAATTCGTTGGCCAGATTGGACTCGTCTCGGCGGCCCACAGGCTGAGAATCTCTCACCTGAGATGTAGGAATGGAGATGTCAGATAGTACGTGCAAGAATGCATGATACCTCCGCAAAGGAAAGACCCTCTAAGCTAGATACCAACAGTATCCAGCAATCTTGAGATACGAACGCGCAGGTGTGGGGTTTTAGGACGCCATCTTATCGTAAGGTTGGCAAGTGCGAGTAGTCACTATGGCCTTATTTCCGCTTTGGTTAACCGTCTGGCGAGAAGGACTCATTTCATGTCTTCAAATGCCAATGATACTGGCGTAGATTGCGCCAAATATGACTTCTCGGACCTGCTCAAACTCGACAGTATTTGAGGTACAATTGTTTCCAACCAAGATGCCCAATCCATCTCCAAGCTCTGGGACATCATTGTGACCATATTCGGGTGCAGTGCTGAAACTTGTTTTGAGACGAAATGGACAGACTGAAGGCTTTCTTTGAAGAAATGAAAGATAAGGTAATAACCTTTCTTCTTCCCTGCCGTTCATACAAGCAAGGCGACGGTGAGAAGTGCCTTTTTTTCAGCCGAGTATGCATGTAGCCGTAATCGTATCAGGGACTCGTGCACGTCTTCCATCGAGGTCGGTTCCGGATAAACTCCAAAGTTTCCGTGTTCCTCTGCAGGAAAAACCAAAAGCTCTCGTCGGTAGGTTGAAGGAAGGAATCGAGTCATCATTGAAAAATTGGTAGTCTGCTTAGACAGTTGCAAACGCTCGACGAAGCGAACGGTTTTTCCCGACGTTTATCCGTGTCTTCAATCGACCCAGGGAAGAGCTGTGAATGAACCTTTCAATATTTATGGACGGAAGCTGTACATCGTAACTATCAGATAAGCGCACTAAAATGAGGTATGGATTTTTGACAATTACCAGATTAGGTGGTAGGAATACTGGAAAGCTTCGGTTACATGCCCACTCCCGCATTCACTTCCAAGGAATCGAATTCCATGCGGTTCCATCGCCAGGGCAGCTCACTGAGGTTTCGAAGCCAGCTTTGCTACCATTTTGTTCAGCTCCAACTGTTGGAAAAGAAAAAGGTGGATTGGAAGCTATCGCAAAGTACTGGAAGCGACGGCTTGGATATGAATGACTTCCCAGGCTGAGAACATTCGACTGTATGGCGCTTTGTGGCAGGGAATAATAGGATTCCTTTTCACCACGAGGACAGGCAGGAAGGGCCTCGATGTCAATACTGTGGACAAAAATCTTGGGCCTCATCTGCACTAGAGTTGGAGCGGGCATGTATTGCAGCGGGCCCGAATAGTACAGCGATATGCTCTAAAGAAGTATACGCGCATTACTTCTGCGCGCGCACAAAGTTGACGGTGACATTGTGAGAAGGGATAGTTTGATTCATAATCGCCATAGAGAATCTAGCCGCACATGTTTCCATACTTTTGCAAGGTCGTGGACAAGTCGGAAACTTCGTGGGAGCCCTGATTTGTACTATGCCAACTGTCCGAATTTCTGAAATGGTTGTTCCTGTTCAGATGAGCTGATGTTCATTCCAAGCGCTGCGCACGATACGTGTTAGGTAGGTTTTGCTCCTAGTGCATTTTTCATACTCGTTGGTGTTGTAACTCAATTTAAGAAATAGGATGGAGCAGAAGTTGAGTAGCCGTATGATGCATTGCTCCAAACGCTTTACTTGAACTTTCCTACCGCAGTTATTCGCTTCATCGTCTTTGTTTCAGGAAATGGATGCGGAGATCAACCGGTTCTAGTAGCCTAAAAAACTTTTCATAAGTACTGCCCATTTTGGAATGCCATGGAATGCTCACTTTCGTGCCACTCTAAAACATGGGGTTCGTGTAGTACGTCGGTTTCTCGCATGGACGCCGACTTCCAAAACACTTTTTTTTCGAACTGCTCCGTCCAATGAATGCCCGCACCCACATCCCGCAGGACGTTTCCTAGTAAGACATCCAGTTCGTACTGCGAATGGTGGATTACACGGCAGTTCTGCATCTCACCTTACGTACAACAACGTCACATAATGACCTAAAGCGTGCTTCACGCGGATAAGCTTACATTGGACCCGGCATACTTTTAATTGCCCTTCAAAGGAATTCGCGCCACTACAGTGAAGACCGCTATGCGGAATATGCGTCATCTGCGACTCTAGGAAACTAAGCATTATGCGTGGTGATGTTCGGCCGCACTGCCCTACCCGGAATCTTGCCGAGGTTATGTAGCAAGAGGTGATTTGTAAAGCTCTGCGCCGGTTTCTTGGACAGTGTTGTAAACATAGTGGAATGAAAACTAGGACCAAAGTGTAATCCACGTAAGGCATGGTACATTACACGAGTGCTGCCGGATGGCGTCAGCTTAGTGCGTGCCGAACACAAGACGTTCAACTGTTTTGCGGGGGTCAACTGCAGTGGTTCTGTCCTTCGCATTCCGTTCGTGTAGTAGATCCTGCTTTGTGCATCGACCTATCATAGTTTAACGATGCACGCACGAATTCATACATCTGGCACCGCATAGTCTGCGCCGCAGTGTTGCACATTGGAGCGCAAGGCTTAGGTCTACAGTCGAGTCGGCATCAATTCTTATGGAACAAATCTGTTCCTCCGCTGTACGGTCACCTATCCTTAGAAGCACCTAGGGAGTACCCACGCCAACACTTCACTCCACCCTTGTCGTAGCCGTGCTACAGTTGACCCGTGCAGAGCGTGGGGCACATCTTTCCTGTGCTGCACCGATCTCACTCGTATCACAATAAGCGTAGGAACAAACCGAAAGTCGAGTTGACGTCAAAGAGAGCTTGTCAACGTGTATTTCGTGGCGGTTAAAAGTAAGAAAGTTTCCAGATCGGTGAGGTGTCACCAATGACAGGGGTTGACACCCGTGCATGTGAAGGTACACGGGCAGAGGGATCTCGTCCTTCACGTCACGTTTCGAACATCCATCTGCTCATGTTTTTTGACACGTGTAGATCTTAGCCCCTGTTACTAGTGACACCCCCCTACCTGGCTACTGAGCAGGTCTCACGTGCAAGACACGAAGCGTAGAAACAAACCGAACCTCGAGTCGATGTCAAAGAAAGGTTGTAAACGTGTGTTTTGTGGCGTAGAAGAGAAAGGAATTTAATAATATTGTGACCGTGCCACAAGTGGCAAGGGTTGAGATCTGCGCATGTGAAAATACATGGGCAGATGAATGTTGCTTTTGAGATTAAATCTCCCATGTCCATCGGATGATGTGTTCTCACATGTGTAGATCATAGCCCCTGCCACTAGCGACACACCCTTATTCTAAATTTTCATTACTTATCAAATATCTTTCTTCTCCTATAGCGGCCCCAGGAACGCCCACTTGTCTGGGCAACCTTTCTTGCCACTGCGCCGAGGTGTTTCTCAGTCGCTATGGTGTGGCCTGCTCGCTGGAAATGGTTCTCAACCTAGCATGTACCGTTTAAGTTTGTTTACCTGCACGCTATCTTGGAAGTCCCTACTACGTACAGTGGAGGTGGACTTTTTGGCGCAGTTTGTGATCAGCTCCTCGCCCTTCAAAATCTCACGCGTCGCACAGATCGCAAAAATGTTCAGTGAACGTAAAGCTCTCTGGAACAATTCCTCACGACCCTCGTAAAACTCCACTTTTGTGTCTCGCGCTCTAGAATTATCTCTGTTTCGCTCATCGTCATTCCCGGGCAATTACCAGGCATCATTCACGCACCCGGCCTCACGACATGGTGCCGGTGCGATTTAGACCTTATGCCATGAACCCTCACGGGACTCCGCCCGCCTCTCGACCAGAAAGGATACCCGGTTGAAACGGTCTTTGTCTAACCCCCAAAACTCCCCCTCCTTAAATTTCGGTCTTCTCCCGCGTGCGCTCACGCAAGCCTGCGCATAGGAGCGTCCCATAGAAGGGGAGGAAAGTGTCACCTCTCGCGAAGTTCTCGTCCGTAATCACCCCAAAAGCCAGACCTTTGTACTTCGCCGTCGACTGACGCACCACCACAAACCTCGCCATCGTGTCCACCACTCATAAAGTCAGCGGATCTTGCGTGTCGAGCAGGGCATCGTACTGTGCCCGCCAGTTGTCTACCGACGACCGTGAATAGCGTAGAGAAAACATGGGACCCCCGGGGTAGTTTGTAATAGGCCGGACTATGTAGTCTGGTGGACATCGATACTGGAGGCACCCAGCAGAAACAACCGCATGGTTGCTCTCCCTCTTGGCAGACA
>JAUKWC010076271.1:0-31708 GCA_032356245.1 Endocladia muricata
GGGGTGGAGAGTATGCTTGCGTTGGACGCGGCGGCGGGAATGCCCGTTGATTATGTGGTCAAGGCGCTGATTGCGGCGGTAGTGGCGGCGATTGTTGCGGTGGTGGTGAGGATCGTGGCAAATTGAGTCGAGGGGAAGTGAGCTCTTGGTTTGTGGGATAAGGAGAGGCAGGGGAGTCGGGTGGTGTGGAGGGTACGTCTCTTGGGTCGAGCAGGGCGCCAACAGCAGCAGCGACATCCGCGCCGAGCTGCTGCAACTCACTGGCCGACATCTGCGCGCGCTCACACACCTTGAGGTGCGCGCGGAACTCTCCGTTCTCCTTCCCCGACGTCACCTGCACGTGCACCACCACCCCCTCAAAGCACCCACTCTCCGGCCCATACACCCTTGCCGTCTCGGTGCCCTCTTCCCCCCCCCTACCGTATCGATCGCTCCATCCCATGTCTTCCATCGCCGCCACGAAACACCCCTGCACGTCACGCGTCTCCAGCTGGTTGGCAAACCGTCTCCCCGGCCGCACTACCACCGTCACCCGCCACTTTGTTCCCCCCGATCCATCATCCACCACACGCACGACGGACCGCTCCGCACCAAATGACCACGCCACTGCCCACCGCCGCGTCCTCCCGCCCTGCCACAGCTCCACCGTACGCACGTACAACGCGCGCACGTGCGCCGACCGTAGAAAACGCATAATCGGCCCGACGTCCGCTTTCACGCCGACCAGACTCGTAAACCAGCGCACGCCACCGCCGCCATCGCGCGTCGACTCCTCAGCCAACCGCCTCACAAGCGCCACCTCCCCGCCCGCTGTCGCGAGCTGCCCGGGCGTCCCGGCGCGGTTCGCGCCCGGAGGTACCGCCGCGTGGAACGGCGGGTTGCATACGGTCAGCACCACACCATTGTCCCTCACATGCTTTCCAAGCATGGTTTCCTCCGCGCGCACATGTATGACGTGTACTCTGCCCGCAAGCATATTGTCGTGGACATTGTCTCTTGCGAGTTGCACGGCATCGGCGTCCACGTCCGTCGCCACAAAGCGCCATGTGGGAAACAGTCGCGCGCCAAGGAGGGCATAGATGCAGGAAGGACCCGTGCCGATGTCGAGCACGGCGAGCGGGTCGTTTGTGGCGTCGGTGCCGAGGAGGGAGGTGGCCCAGAGGAGGTATTGTACGCGGTTGGGGATAGTGGGGACGAGATGGGGAGGAGGGAGAGTGAGGGAGAGAGAAAAATGGTGGTGGAGGATAGCTCGCGAGAGAGCGTAGACAGCGGCGCGGGAGGAAAGGTCGAGATGGTGGGTGGGGATGGAGGCATGCTGGCGGAGAGAGGAGGACTTGGCGAGGAGGGTTGCAAAGTCATAGTGGGGATAGGGGGGAGGGGGGTCCGTGAAGGGACGGCGTGGGGTGGAGGAGGGGGGAGGCATGTGGGTGTTGGTAATTGAAGGATGGACAGGATTGCGGCGAGTGACGAGGAAACGCCGCAGAGCAAGGGACAAGAGGTGCGAGGGAATTCGATTTGTGAAAGGTGGTAGGAGAGTTGTGATTAAAATGCGAACATTGCTGCACACTTGTGAATGCAAAGTGCTGCATTTATGCTCCCCGCGTCACGCGTGGGTGGTCACCTTGTCCTCTTCGACGATACAGTCTGCGACACCTCGAGGCATCAACACTCGCAAAGTCAACCGTCGATGCTGTGCGCAACCTATGGATTACCTTCATGAAACATCGTGAAGTCCAATATGGGTTGACTAGTTGCAGTGCTACAGTATACCGCCAAGAGATCTGAGAACGAAAGTAGAGAATTCAATAGCTGCGGCCGTGTTTTTTTTCATGAAGAAGCAAGAGCAACAAGAGCGAAAACATGTGGACCAGACTCTGTCACCCCGCACGCATATCCCGCTCTAGGCCTTCCCGTGCAGCACCTGTGGGGAAGAGGCCGCTGTGAGTACCCTGGTCGTGCCCACTTTACTTTAACAACCTCAATACCTTCAAATATAGAGCTTGTGCTTCAATTGCCTTTCCGTCCCAAGCGCTGTTCATCTGCCCAGAGAAATCCATCTTTAAGGAAATTGTAGAATCCCCTGGACGACAGTTCGCGAAGTTACCATCGAATAAGATATACAGCCACCGCGTGGTCGTGTTGACTCGAATCTGTTCTGGCACGAGCTGTCGTATCACAGGCATCTGTGGGAAGAAACAGGCTCTTTCGCTCATTCTATGGTTGTCAGCGCATTGAGCATTATCGGTCGGTGACAGGAAAACAAGGACACAGCACCGGAAGCGGATTTGAAATTACAAGTTTGTACATGCGTCATTGCACATTTCGCTAGGAGTTTTCTCCTGATGTTGAACACATTCAATGTTCACTCAACATAGCTGACGATCGCGAAGACGGAATTCCGAAACATTGCCGTTTGACAATCCCGTCCTAATTTAGGTTCGAGCGCTTTCAGATTGGTCTCCGTCGCCCATTTCCGCAGCAGCACTAGTACGCACAGGAACCAGAGTGTTGCTGTGTCGCTTTCTTAGACGCGATTGCAGCTCGCGCGCAATCTTTGGCCCCGCTACTGCAGGACAGACCTTCGTCATTTCTTCATTGACCCCGTTCGAATTCCCCATCTCGTCCTCACCAAGCATGTCCTCAGAATCCTTCATGCCACTTGAATTTGTTGCCGTCGTCAGCTCGGAGCGGAAGAATCCCATCCCGTCCATCTGGTGCAACACAAATTCCGTCACCGCAATAAAAACGAGTACGACCGTGTGTACAAGCACAAATGTACCCGCGGAAGTATCGGAAAACGGCATGCCAACCATTACCCCAATTGCAAGCAATGCGCGCAGTGCTAGTCGAAACCACTTGGTCGCCACGCGCGGACCTGCGAGATGCAGAGACCCAATCAGGCCGGATAAAATAATGGAAGCACCCCAGCCACCGGAGAAAAGCCATCTCTCAGGACGATTAAATCGAGCAAGGCCGGCAGCTTCCTTGCCTGGTTTTTCCGCGCGCACGACGACATTGATCAACTTTTCGACGGCGCCCTCGACCGCAGTGCTGGGAGGGATAGCAATGTCTCGAACGGAAATGCCGAAGCCTGTAGCAAATAAGATAAGTGCAATATGGTACACCATGTGCAGCTGGCCCCACATGATTCCAAACAAGCCCTTGTGTCGAATTGCGTGGACCCCGCCCTTCACAATCCGCCCATCGACATTGGCGTAAAGAGTTTGCAATGCGTAGAGCATTGCCGTTCCCGCCGCGGCAGTCGCGTATACATGCCCGATGCGCACCCCATCTGCTGTAATTACCAATGCGGCTTCGAAAAGCAACCCCAGTACAGACTCCCCCAACACAATCATTGTTAGAACTTCGTACTTTTCAACCATGAGCTCGATTGCAATCGCCATACGCGAATACCCTGATCTGTTGCGATGCAGTAGTCTGTAAAAACTCCCTGTAAAGAAGATGGAAACCACCTGAATGGCGGTGGGCGCCCAAAATAGATTGCGCGTCGTACGCTCTGTTTTTACGAATGCTGCGACAAGGTACGGCACCACTGAAATCAGTCTCACCCAGCTGGTGAGACTGATCTGATTGATAATGTTCTGTGGATTCTTTAAGAGCGGTTCCGTCCAATTCCAGACCAGGTTCTGAGCAGCCGGGAGTGCCGTCGCCGCAAACGCCGACACAGCAACGTATGGTCGCGGTCCATCGACAAACGCGCCGTGAGCCCCTAGCGCAATTCCCGTCAAACTGAGGAAGACAAGGTAGATTCCAAGCTTGTCGACAAGATCGCTGCGCACACCCCACATATTCCAAAGCAACACAAGGGAACTCCACCCACTATATATCGCGAAGAACAATAAAAGAAACTTCTCCAGATCTGGCCAACCTTGGAAAGTCTCTCGCAACTCGTGTCCCAGCGCGGCAATACCACCCACAATGACCAAATCCAAGAACAGCTCATCCGGGCCAATGCTGCGCAGTCCCTCCGTACGATACAGTGTCTCCTGATGAAAGTACTGCATGAGATGGCGCTTTTGCATCAGACGCCTTCCCAACCGAGACCAGCGCTCGCGGCAGGAGATTTTGTCTTTGCGCGAGAGATGGGGAGCCGGTAGAGTATCCGAGTCACGCTTGTCATCGGCAAGATGAACGATGTTGTCAACGTGGCCAAACTCGGCAATGTGGTGGGCAACATGACCTCGTGCATGCAGGTCGGCAGCAGAGCCGGAAGTCGACGTGACAGGTTGTTGTGCGTTGGAAGGGCGATGTAAGGGGGGGGGAGAGTGAGAATGGTGCGGTGGGTCGGACATGGTTCAACTTGGGGGGGTGGGCAGCGTTTCGTTCAAAATTGTGAAGCTGCCGCCGATGCAGGAGTTTAAAGCTGTGTGAGGTCACTATCGGGTGAGTTTGGTTGTGTGAGTGAGCTGAGTGTTGCCCAATAGAAATGACCACAAGCGTGTGACTATGGCAGACATGGTTTTCTCCATCCAGTTGCAAGAGGAGCAATAGGGACTGATGGGCTGGCTACATCTGGCAACTGGCACTGCACGATTGTGTCTCTTGCAAACACCAACAAATGATTCTGTTGGTCCACCACTTCCAAACGGGAAGCTGAATACAAACATGTCCACAGTACTACTCAGCAAGGGGCCAGTACAGACGGTTTGAGTGCCGCCACCTTTTTTTTGTGAAATAGAATGCCCCGATGCCCGCACTTTTCAGCGGTGACCCTTTTCAATGCTTCCGCTTTTTTCGCTTGCGTTGCTTTCGGCAAGACTCGCTCAAGGAGGAGGAGGTGAATCTGATTGTAATGGGATTTGGTCAGTTTCATGACGTCAGGAGGTGAGACAAACCTATCAATCTTACAGTCCTAAACGATACGAGCAGCTCAACAACAGATGAGCATCACTGTGAGCATGTAGAGTGAGCATTACGGGCCAAGTGTGGCTCGACACTTGTGCTCATTGGCGCATTCCAAGAGACGTCCAGTACGAGTCATCTCTCTCTGTCTCACTCTCGATTATCACGTTTCATCATAAACGGACGGGCTAGAACGTTTTTACACTGCTCGAAGAAGATGAGACCAGCAAAGCTGAGGAAATGTCTATTGCTGCCTCTACGGTCCGCGATTTGACCCCCACTGGAATACTTTGCATGAGCAAACTGTAACAGACGTGCAATCGATTTCGGTTTTCTCAAGCAACGGAGGATGTCACAAACTGGCAGCGAGTATGTGTCGTCTTGAAACGAACGACATGTATCTAATTTCTGGGCCTGCGCCTGATTGTTCTACAAAGAGAAACTGGAGAATATTCGACAGTGTTTGCATATTAATTTGATCCAGCCCCTCTGATGAAGTGATCGATGCTGACACACAGCAAAGTACAGTACAGCATAATGTTTCTGGGGAAAAAAAACTATTTTCTCAAATGTGCTTCGGAATTTCATGAGACGTTTCTAAACGTATGGAGACAAAACCAATGACATGGCCATAGAGTCGCATGGTCTACGGTGACCGGGCTACTCGCTACGTCGCTTCGGACAAGACCTGAATTGGACACAGGTCACACCTCATCACCCCGGCAATGTGCCACAAGGCTCATGACTGTTTTGTTGACAGCATATGCCATGTTTCTCGTTTCTGATCTCTATTCACAAGCCAGCGTTCCTAGCCTGGTGCGGCCCGGCTGTTCAAGACCGTGTTCCACAATAAAGTGTTGCCTGCTCACAGCTCAACGCTTTGCACATGTACTTCAAAGTACTTGTCAGAGTATCCAGGCGTTTTGTAATTTGATCAGAAGCACAAAGTATTCATTGAGCTCTGTCACACACACCACACCACAACGACTGTACTACAAGCACGCACATATACGGTGGCGGATGATCAAATAACACCCATTAGTGGGGAAAAAGCTAGGCAGAGATTGAAACCATCTGTGAAGAAACGACGAACATGGCTGTATACTACATGTACAAGTCATCAGCAAGACAATTTCGACAATTTTCCCGGATTTTGACAAACTGAATGCACGCAAATCAGAATGGGACCGGAGGCTGTTCGGCCGACTTGCGAATTTCCCATGCTCACGTACTTTGTTATTGAACATCCGGAGACGATACGCACCAATTTTCCTGCTGCAAAGAAGCTTGTACTGTGCACAAGACCTGTTGGAGGCTGATAAGCATTTCGAGATAATACAGGCTCGTCTAGTGCATGGATCATCTTCAGAAATTGAAAGGTATCCGTGTCGTAATCATCGACTGACTTAAACTCTTCCCAACAATAAATGTCTACGTCCACTACATCCGAGCTGAACAAAATAAACTACGTGTCACGGTCCACGCACTTGATCGAGATATCCGAGGTGCCCAGACCCAACAGGATCACTCTATTCGCGACGTGTGCTTCATAAACGTCGAAGAATCGCGGACTACTCCCTCGTCGTCAGAGACAACTTCGTCTGACGAGATGTGATAGAGTGGAGGACAATTGCAACAGTATCTGCTTACTTCTGTACGTTGGATGATCTTCAACCCAAATGGGTACACTTCCTCCTTGAGAAATGCCGGGATCAAACCAACATTACCCAACTTTCGTTGGAGAAGCAGGATCTACTCTTACATTTGTATCTCACTACAGAGGAAGAAGAGGAACAAGTATATCCCGAGGATGATGCTCCGCGCATGCACAAACCGCACGATCATGAAATCATTGCCTGTTTGAAGCGCTACTGGTGTACAGGCCACACAATTCAAGCTTGAATTTCCCCTGTTTGGCTTTCAGCCTTCTTCTGCGTTGGTGAAGCGGTGTCTACGGGAACAAGTGTGTTGCAATGCCGCTTTCTCAAACGCGCCTCAAGCTCGCGAGCTATGCACGGTCCTGCGGCCCGGCGGCATACCTTCACCACTTCTTCTGTAGCAGCATTTGAATCTTCGGTATCTTCATCGTCCATACTCTCTCCGAATGGTTCCCTGTTACTGCTGTTACTCAATGTTGAAAGCTCGGATCGGAAGAATCCCATCCCATCCATATTGTGGCACACAAACTCGCCAAGAGCAATGAAGAGCAATACTAATGTGTGGACAAGAACATAATTATCAGCGGAAGCATTCGTGAAAGGCATTCCCACCATCACACCTACTGTTAGCGCTGCACGAACCCCTAACCTGTACCACTTTGTTGCTATGCGGGGGCCCGCAAGATGCAGAGAGCCGATGAGTCCCGAAAGAAGGATGGACGCTCCCCAACCTGCGGAGAAAAGCCATCTTTCGTCTCGATTGAAACGCGCTACCCCGGATGATTCGTTCACAGACCCGGAAGCACGCACAAGCACGGCTACCATTCTCTCGGTGGCTGCTTCTGCCTGTGGCGGAATGGCAATGTCTCGAATCGCAATCCCAAGCCCTGTTGCAAACATGACCAGCGCGAGGTGATAAAACATGTGAAGCTGGGACCAAAATATGCCAAACAACCCCTTGTGACGAATTGCATGAACACCGCCCTTCACAATTCGCCCGTCAACGTTGGCGTACAGAGTTTGCAAGGCATACAACATCGCCGTGGCCGCTGCCGCCGCTGCATACAGGTGCCCGATGCGCACACCATCTGCCGTGATCACCAAAGCCGACTCAAAAAGCAAGCCTATAACCGACTCGCCCAGAACAATCATTGTCAGGACCTCGTACTTCTCCACCATAAGCTCGATCGCAATTGCCAAACGCGAGTACCCTGTTCGATTTCGATGCAGCAGTCGGTAGAAACTAGCTGTAAAATACAATGCGATCATCTGCGCAACGATAGGCACCCAAAACAAGTTGCGCGCCGCGCGCTCCCCCACAAATGCCGCCGCAAAATACGGCACTACTGAGACGATGGAGAGAACGCTCGAAAGCGTCACTTGATTAATGATGTTCTGCGGATTCTTTAACAACGGCTCTTGCCAACTCCAGTATAGGCTCTGTGCAGCCGGCAGAGCAGTGGCTAAGAATGCCGAGACGGCTACGTACGGCCGAGGCCCATTGTCAAATGCGCCATGTGCTCCCAACGCGACGCCAGTGAGACAAAAAAAGACAACGTAGATGCCTGCTTTATCCACAAGATCGCTGCGCACATCCCACAGGTTCCACAGCATCACCAAGGCCCTCCACCCGCTGTAAATAGCAGCAAAAAGCAAGAAGAACTTCTCCACTTCAGACCACCCTGTGAATGTCTCGCGGAGCTCATGCCCCAGCGCAGCAATCCCACCGACAATGACCAAGTCCAGAAATAGCTCATCTGGACCGATCCTACGCGAACCTTCGGTGCGATATAAGGTGTCCTGATGAAAGTATTGCATGAGATGCCGTCTTACAAGAAGACGTTTTCGCAGCCGTGTCCAGCGCTCGCGGCGAGATAGACGGTCCTTTCTGGAGATGTCTGGAGCAGGCAGAGAGTCCGAGTCTCGCTTCTCCCCCGCGATGTGGACAAGATCAAGGACGGGGCCAAACTCGGCGACATGGTGAGCGACATGCGGGTGAACATTCCCTTGCGAGGGCGTGGGACTGGAGCCGGATGATTGATGCGGCTGAGAGGGATTTGGATGCGACTGGGAATCAAGGTGCGGAGAATGCTGCGACTGCGTAGTCTGTGGCGGATTCGACATTGCTCGCGTAGAATACAAGGAACATTCACGGAAAAGAGCCGAGGAGCCCACGTGCCCCGCCAAACTACTACGAAAGCTATTGTCATCTTAAACCCCATTAGGCCTTGATGTACATTTAGGAAGATGCTCCGACAGCGCTGAGCTGCGATTGGGGGGGGAGGGGGGGTTGATCTGAACTGACGACACCTACCAGGGGAATTGTCCTTCCTTGAGTGGTGAGTGATGCCATCCAGAAGCACGAATCGCACACACAGAAAATACGGGTCAGGCGAGGCTACCGCTGGGCCACCTGCGCGAGACGTAGTCGTGTGTGCTTGTGCAGCATATGGAGTACTTTCTACGTCGCCCTGTCGTTTTACACAATATGGTTTATGGTTGGTTCTGATAGGAAACACCACCGCCGGGGACAGAACTGTGCTGTACTGTAATGTACAGAACGAGTCCTCAGGAAGATCTCAAGACTCTTTCTAACAGGTAACGCACAGTCCTGCACACGTACTGTACATGTACTGTACTGCGCTGCACAATACTGTGTATCAGTAGCTGTCTCACAATACAGTACTGGGTCATGTCCCGGTAACCGTAGGACACTCGCAAACCACATAGTACTGTACTGTGCTGTACTGTAACCCAGGCAGCCTCCCAAATCTCGCTGAACACAGCATGCCCCGTGCAGTCGTTGTGATGCACTTGAGAAGTTGCGCATCGAAGTTGTCTCATTACTTGATCATGAGATTGAGATTGATCCACCACTGGGCATTGACGACATTCTCTAAATAGATACAGTAGCTGAAGTACAAAATTCCGTAGAACTGACCCCCGACCCAATTCTCTTTGCAACGTGAGCGTTGATTCATTGTTTCCCGACGACTCTTGACTAGACCAAGTGGCAGGCACAACAATTTTGTCTTATTCACTGCCTGCCTTCTTGAGTATAGTAGAGATGAACACATACATATCTACACTTTTTGCTGCCAACCAATCCAAATTGTGACACAAATCGAGTCATTAGCCACTAGATGTGACCAATTGGTCCGCTAAGTGAGAAGGTCCTTCTTTCCTTCGTCGATATGCGAGGCGCTGCGAAAAGTCGACCTCTTAAGACTCGTCTTCTCTTGAGAAACCCCTGGCTCATCTTGACCATGAACGCACACGCCGGTGTCATTCGCCGGAATCTAATCTAGGCCACTAGGTCTCATCATCACGTCAACATTGCAAGAGCTATATCTGAGGTTCCCCTCGTCCCATTCTACTTGCACATGAGCGAGTATGACTGTCTACTCACATTCAAGGATGCATTTAGAGCAGTTGCAGTGGAGTACACGCACGTTACCAGCGACGCGGAAATGCCTCAGTAGTCTGTAGTCTATTGTCTTGGCTGTGCTCAGACCACGAGGCATTCGTTCCCAACAATTGTACCGGTTGTCGAGACAGCGATTTTCTTAGGGTTATGCAATTAGGCCACGTTTACACAAATACGTCTGCACTTGTAAGGCAAGCGACAGACCCAACGTGGAAAGGAAATTAAACTACAATGCAACCAACATCTATCACAAACATGGAGACGATTCTACTACATTAGTTAGTCGACGAAGCCGGAAGGAACCCTCACGAGAGTCCTTCAGACACGCGGATAACGGGTACAGCTGAGGCTGACTTATCATACGTGTAAGAAAGAACCTTAGATTTTGATCACAGTGTCTCCATCTTTGTTAGGCATGAACAACGGCACGGTAAACTCGAATTTCTCTTGGTAGGTCATCCTCTGCTCCTCAAGCAATGTAAGAGCGATTTCCTCGCCTAGGAGAATAGACTCAAGGTAGTCTGAGAAATAATGCACGCCAGCCCAGTTCCTGCCGATTGAGACATTCGAGCAAAGCTTGTTCAGTTCTCCTTCGACAGTCAGTGGCTCATATTCCCCTGTGGCATTCCTCAAGCTATTCCCGTCTTTCGTCGGCACATAGACGTTCGGCAGCACATGCGTATGTTTGAAGAACGCTTTCAGGATCGTCACGCACGCTCCAGCCACAGTGGCATGTCCCGCACCATATGACGGATGCATGGGGCTGCCCTCCGGGAATGCCATAGGGAGCAACCTGGTGCGTCCACCCTGATCGACTGGGTCAAAGTCTCCAGAGCGCTTGTTTCCCAAGTCGGAGAAGCTCGTATTCTGACGACCATTCTCAGTAGCGATGCGATTGAGGAGATCTTCATCCAAACTATCGTGGACATGCATCGCACCGCTGTACAAAGGGTTCTCCGGTTCATTATGGAAACGTTCGACAAGACCCGCAACAGCTTCCGGACGCAGACGACGGTGGGTATTGAACTTCTGGAAACGCACAGCCTTCAGTGCACGAGTGGCTACCTCAGTCACCAGTGTGAGGATATGTGGTCCACCAAATAGAACGAAGCCCTGCTGCTTGTCTTTGCTATCGTCTTCACGAAACGGCAGGTTTTCATCCAAGGGGAACTTTTCAACGAGCATGATAATACAAGCATTTAGGTATGCCTGATACAGAGCGTCGAAATGGACATAGGTAGCCATATCGCGCGGGGTGGAGATAAAGCGGAAGCCCTTATTAATAGACAAATACGTTTCACGGTTGCGAAGGTCCGCTCCATTTTGAGCATCTATGAATGACTCCCAGGTTGTCATGTAGTCGCGCCTTTCAACCGCCACACGAACCCTCTGGTCCATACGCATACCACCGTATTGAATGAAGCCGTCCGCTGCGTTCTGAACACCTCCAATTCCTTTTGTTCCCATGAGCATGAACTGCGAGACGTACGGTCCAACGTTGTCGCCAGGAGTGACACCTCTGAAAAGAGTCTGTCTGGAGAACTCCCCGCGGTGGCGAACTTGTTCTACAGCGGTGAGCGAATTGGGATTTGCTCTGACCCACTCTGTTGCGTTCAAGCTGTTTAGAGCCCTCCCAACGAGTGCATTCGAGTCAAAATCGATAAACTCTACATCACGAAGGAGAGCCATCCAGTAGTTCTCAGTAATTTCAGTAACAAGCTCATCGCTGTCAAGCTTTGGGGCCGGGGGTATGGTGACAGCCTGTGCATCCGCCCCCTGGAGATCAAACGCGTTACCCGCAGCCATGCTTTCCCAAGCACGAACCACAGCAGGCCCTTCAGATGAACTCGTCGCGCCGGCACGGCCACGGGCGATGCCGGACGAGAACAGGAAGGGGCCTTGTTGTTCCTGCGGACCAAGCGAAAGATCTTTGATATCCTCAATGCTCCCTGTGTCAATAGCCTTGGTGAACAATTGAAAGTCGGCCGCTGACTGAATAACGCCAGTCGACTTGTCATGGGGAAGGCCTTTGGTGTAGCTTCCGATATGGCTCAGCTCATTACTTCCAGGCTTTGTGAAACGCGTTTCATCGCCATTAGCTATGTGCGGCGGGGGTGTGCGGGCGCGCGCTTTTTCTGCGGCGGCTACACGAATATTGAACGCTTCCTCTCTACGATCCATCTTGATGTACCTGAGATTGTGATGCGGGGGATTGATGTGTTTCTGGTTCTTGGAGGGAAAGTTGACGGGGGTGTTCTGGTAAAACGAAATGAGCTGCAACTCGCAGCAAAGTTGCGCTTTATATGCGGCGGCACGGCAAGAAAGCAACCACACTATTTCATAAGCTTGTCTGTATTGGAAGACATTTGTTGTCCATTGTCATTATGCTTTCGATGGCCCGTATACATTCACTGGTGGACTGAATTATCTGTGGAAGATCGCGCACTCTGCATTGGGAGCAGCCGGTGAGCTACTCAACAAGTCCTTTGCAATGCCCTTCGTTTTGCTAGGTGTGGTTTTCGTGCTGTAGTGGGACGATATTGGCGCTACTCAATAATTAACCATGTTTTCGTTCTGGTCGGGAGTCAGATTGGTCAATGCACACATTGGAGAGAGCATGAGCATGTCTCTAATACGCTGGAATAGAAACGTGAGAGCCTAGCAAACCTCGTTCGCTCGGCTGGGTGAAAGAGAGTGCAGCAAGGGTTTGTTGGCAACAGGAAGTATAAAAGAAGAGTCGGTCCAACTATGTAGTATCATGCTTTAGATGGAGCAGTTTCCTGACAATTGAATAGGAGTTGGGGTTACAGTTGAGCACGCAACGCGCAGGACTGAAGAATCGCTTCTGCGTTGGACTTCATTCATTTGCCGGCAAGTTGAGAGAGGTGTATGCGTACTGGGACCCAGGTGGATGATGGCGGTTGTGCACACGTACATTCCAGTCAAGTAAAGAGTATTGTCACCAGAGTGACATGTCGAAATTGCGACACACCGAAGCTTGTATTTAGTAGGAGGAGTTCTTCGTCCAGAAGATGAGAGCACAGGATAGCAGTAATAATGTGCGATCCTCTTCTGGTTTGCCAGCAGTCGAAAGCACGCTGCGTGCGTTGTCCTTGATCTCTACATGGTATGAGTGTAGAAAGCATTGTTAGTCTGAGCTATCTACAGTGGCTACAAAGCACATATTTGCCACTGGGGCAGAATTCTCATAGAATCCTAAAGCCCATGGAAATGAGAAATTGTACGATATGAAGACAGATAGATGAGGAGTACTCGTTGATGCCAATCAAGATGCCAACAAGATCTCCACCCAGTTAAAACCCGTTTTATCTTTCCCTATCTCCAGCATCATCCACTGAGCTTCTCATCGACATAAAACCACATTGTTGCTGACGTGGCCAATGAAGTGAGGCGCAATACGACAAAGCTGTGATCTAGTTAGACCATTCCATGTCGTAGTTTTACGCAAACATCTTCGATTGTCTTACCTCCGAGAATCGCTCGCTCACATGTGCACTCATACAGTTCTAAATTTCATTTCATTTCAGAAAACCCTCGCTGAGCTGTGAGTACAAGCCCTTTTCTCACGACGTTTCTTGCCCTGCCTAGCTAGGCTTTCCGCTACTGTGACGTTCTCCTGAGTGTGCAGTATGTGTGTTGTACCAATGCCAGACCACAATTTAGTATGCACAACACTGTTCTCTCCCCAGTGATGCATTGCATTGTTGGCAACAACCTTGCTTAAAAGTTGCGACGTTTTCTTTGACAATCATCATTCTAGGGAACACGCGCTGTGCCCAAGATTGAAAAACTTGGCCAATGCTCTGCCAATCTCAGTGTGTATGCGGCTACTCATGAAATCGAGAACTTCTCAATCACAATGTCCACATACAGCGCCCCAAGTTTTCGCCCAATCGACATGACAGCTATGCACAATTGACAGTCCTCTTTACGTCTCATAAGATCAGCGAGGCTGGAAACACTCAGTGAAACTGCTACGAATGCCGACTCCAATATTGCTTACGTATGCTTTGTCGCGATGGTACATAAACGAGTGCACCTGCCTACGGTATACAGTTGTCAGCGCGGGCACCAGGGGGGAGATTTGTGCATATCAAATAGTGATGGCAATCGTAGAATTCGGGCCATACTAAACTTAAACGAGGAGATGATTTCGCTTTTTGTACAATGCCGTGCAAAACGTCCTGCATATCAACCGCATTCTACAGCGAGCACGAAGCCTTTTTGCGCCCTTCTTCCACCCAATACTTCAGCGCAGCTCATCATTCCAAGGGTGAACTAGGGCCAACGAGAGAATACGCGCAGAAAATCAGTCTAGTCTATTTGGTCTAAGTGCAGCGTGCACCCACAGCTTACCAGGCTCAAGCGGGAGCTGAGAGCAGCGAAACGACAGCATTCACGCTGTGTATTTGACAGCATTCGCCTCTCTGTTGCAGAACGGCATTGCAGCTTGTGCTTTGCTCAAACCGCTTCGTTGATCATCGCTTCTAACCGTGCAATTCCCCGGGGCGTGCAAACTTGCTGGCGTACCCGATAGAGGAGCCGCGAGGGTGGGCACACCGCAATAGGCGTTGTCTTTACGCCGCACGAGAGAGCAAAGGCGGAAGTTGTCTCTGAGAGGCATCGCGTTGGTGCAATGTGACCATGCTCTGAGCTTATCCCTCTGTGCTCATCCTCCTCCTTTGTCCTCTACCGTGCGCACACCCCTCACTCCGTTCAAAACTGCAAGCAGCTCTGCACGACTACACGTGAGCTGCAAGGTACAAATCGAAAGCCACGTGTGCCGACGCTCGTGCATGGCGCTCATTCATCGCAAGAGGTGTAACGTTGTCCAAACTGATAGAGAGGGGGGAGCGATTACAGCAATAGGGGAACGATGAGCCATACAGTACATCGTATGTTGGCAGCCATGGGTATGTCTCGTGGTGCATTATTGAGTGGAGTGCTTGAGTACGTCATGTGTACAGAACGAATAGACATGGAGGTCCCATCATTCCGCAAAATATTGAAAATAATCACAGGTTCTGAAATATAGACGCTTGTGAAGGATTCATTGATCGGAAAATGAACGCTCTATTTTAAGGCCAGTGAATTAGGGTTAAAAGGAAAGGGGTTGGGGATGTATAGGGTTTAGTCGTGTGTAGGTAGTAGTCCTCTCAATCAAACAAAATGAGACCTGTCGAAAGACCTAACACCACTGTCCGACGGCAATCCACAGCGTGTATTCCATACGTACAGTATATGCACCGGAGATAGCACACTACGTACAGAGCAAACTATGAAAGGTAACTACGAATGGCTCTCAAGTAAAAGAGGTGCCAAAATAGCGCGCCTTCTTCATTTCGGCAAAAACGCACCAACATACGGCAAATTGTATACTTGGCTCGAGAGTACCTTCTCATTGCGTTTTAACTCGATCTTCTTTCTCAGTTACAGCCCATGCCATCTTGCAAATTGTTCCGTGCGTCGCTTGTTCGCTGTAGTTATCAGTAAAAGCTGACACAAAGGCCGATTATGTTAGCCCTCTCATATCTGTAGATTCATATCTTTCGAATTGCCGTAGGCGGTCATATGCCTTATCAGCTGGCATGTGCGCATCAGACATCATGGCGGTCACGAACAATAACTAGATCCTACGCTTACGGCAAATTGTGTCTTTATTCACAATGGCTGCTACCGGGAATGCATCTGAATTCATGACTGACACGCACGTTACCGGTCTTTATCAGTTGCATAAGTATCAGCCATAATTGCTGGCAGGACCTTTACCCTGTACACAGGTCCTTGGTCTGGAATGTTGATACTGGGGTTGTTGTGTCTTGAAGCTGCTCCATCTACTCAACTCTTCTACTGGCAAACAGTAGGAATTCAAACCAGAACTCTTTACTTCTAGAGGCCACTGCTTGGATACCTCCTAGCACCTCTTATGGAACAAATACCTGACTCTCTAGTCTAGTGGAGAGTAAGGGCACCGGACACCAGTGGACCTACCGGTTGTGCGAAGCACCTTCTGTCTAGCAGCCCCAAAATTTTAGCACAAATATACCTTTCGCGAGAACAACTCTCTGGACGCTTTTGAATTGGTACCATGGAAGGTAACTTACCACGAGCAAAGCGCGTTCAGGGGTTTTGCCCGCTTTCAGTCCCTTAGAGAAATCAGACTACTATCAAGACTATCAAGGCGCCAAAACTGCAAGATGTTACGTTTTTCGATTTTGTCAAGTTTCTGATAGCAAGACAGCGATACGAAAGGGAGGTTGCTGAAAAGATCAAAGAACCTGTAGCTCAGATCCAGACCGCTTCTTACGTGACGTTTGTCGACCATGGCGTTCTCGAGCTGTTCACTGATACACAGTACATAAATCGGGACAGGAGTGCAGATGTTACGGATCAAACCGACATCAAAGTCCTTAAAAACCGCTCAGACAGAGATAGGGATGATGCGATACTCTGCAATGTTGAAAAGGTCGTAAAAGGTGATGAAATTAAAGCAAACATTCAAGCCGTGGGACCGAGAATCACTACCTTCATTTCTGGCTACGGACGAGCTCTAGAGAATTCAGCTTACTCTTAGTTTACTGTAGAATGCCTTGAACGTGCCACGGAGGGCATATTTGAATGAATCAGGCCACCGTTGCGGAAAGAGATGATTCAGGATGAGCCCGATAAAAAGGGTACTAACGGTCTTCTAACAGAAGACTGCAAATCTTTTACAAGTGCTCTTGTAAAAGCGGACTGTATAATTGAACCGACGTTCTTCCGGAGATTCATTAGAGGCAGACAGGGTATCACTCTGCCTCCTGCTGAGCATAGGGAAAAAGTGAAGACTGCACACGGCAAGCATAAATACAAGGGTCGGGGCAAGGATCGGCCTAGCGACAAAGCGGATCGGGCGGCTCCAATACGCTTGCATCTAAAGTGTGAAAGGAAAGACCGGTATCACTGTGTCAGAAACTATCCATTGTTGAGGAATGTCAATGAACTTCGAAATGAGCTACTTTTGGAGTGGAGGAAGGAGAGTGCAGAAACGAGCGACCAAGTGTTTACGACAGTGGATACCGTCGATTCCCAACCACAAAATCAGTCGACATTATTTACAGCTATGTTGGACAGGGCAGCTGAAGTAACAGTGCTGGCGGACAATGGAGTGGATGACAATACGATGCCTTCAGCCATCTTCAGGAAGCTAATAACAGGTAGCCCCACTATGCACATCAAAAATCTGCCTCAACCCATCGGATACGACCTGGTGGTAGAGGCGATGGGGATAATCAGCATTGAAAAGTACTGTGCAGGCAAAATATGAGGACCGGCGTTGAGTCGCACAAATGCCATGGCACTACAATCTCGCTACACAGCCTCACTCGGGCTGTGCACGAGTAACCCGCAGCTCACATTTTCATCGGGCGACCTGTGATCGAAACCCAAGGACTGAACACTAGGAGTATCCTCGAAGCACGTTTGGATAGATACAAAGATATTGTGAACGTACCGGACGTATTGAACAGTCCCACACATCTCCGAGACGGTACTTTGGAAATGATAATGAGGGGCTGTGGAGCTTACCATTGGCAGAACGGAGATGATGGTGCGACAGAAGATGAGGATGTATACATTGCTTCGGGCGAAGATAAAATGGATGAAGCAGGGCCTGCTCTTGGTGAACGTGCTGAGGATGCTAAGTTGCCGGGAATGTTACTTGCCGGGTATTTTCACTTGACAGGTCTACTCCGAAAGTTCATGGACGTTTTACGCGTGTGGCTCGGGGAAACGACCGCTGGTGCAGTGGATGCTATGAACGTGGCACTGAAAGCCGGATAAGAGAACAGTGACAGCAAGGCAAGAAGGTACAAAGTGGACCATTGTGATTTATTGAATCAATACACAGAACAACTTCAGCGTATGGGATTTGTGTACAAGAAAACAAGTGCACAGTGGACTGCTGCTCCTCTTCTTGTTCCCGAAGACTCAAAAAGCAAAATTCAGAATGACTATGGGTCTGGCACTAATCAATGCCGCAACATTCGGCTCCTCGTGGCCAATGTCCCATATAGACTCATAATTCTGTGATTGAAATGGCAGCGATTGTTTTCGCTACTCTTGATTATGTCAGCGGGTACTGACAGCTACTATACGACATACCCTCGCAATAGTATCAGAACACAGGCACTCGTAGAGGACCTTACTCTCGTACAAGAACACAACAAAGAGCAGTGAGCTCTATTGCTAACTTTGAGAGCAGGATTCAACCATTGTTCCGCGAAATGTTGGATGGCATGAAGGCGTGACTTGACGACTTCATAGTACATTGCAAGGGCGAAGAACAGCTTCTGTAGCTATGCTGAACGTTTTCCAGTACATTTAGAACACACGGTCCGTATCCCTCGGCACACAAGTATGTTTTCTGTACAAAGGAGGTGAATTGGTGTGGAAAAAGTATATGTGAAAGGGGAATGTAGATGTATCTATCCGGAAGACTAGATCTTCAAAATGTGTATGAGCCTCAGAAGACAAGAGACCTGAGCCATATAGCGCACTGTCTGAGATGGATATCCATTACTGTTCCCCGCTTTGAGGAGCGATCGTCAGCTCTAGCCAGTATTCTTGAGGAAGTATAAAACATATCTGAAAAAAGAACAGTAACATCCGTACAGAAGATTGC
The DNA here is from genome assembly GCA_032356245.1 of Endocladia muricata. Taxonomy (NCBI): domain Eukaryota; phylum Rhodophyta; class Florideophyceae; order Gigartinales; family Endocladiaceae; genus Endocladia; species Endocladia muricata. Next base: position 18,632 of record JAUKWC010076271.1, read on the forward strand.
ACTTAAATTTCTATCTCAGGGGCCTCGTCACACAGCGGAATTCATATGTTCACAGTGAACATGTAGGAGTGCAGTTCTACTGTCCTTCCCACACGCCAATAGTTGCATTTGTGTATTCATGGATGCGTTGGATCGAGTCTAGTCAGCCGTAGTGACACAAACACCCCCTAAAAACATCAATAAGTCTGCTAATGCCAAAAAATATGATTCACTAGAGTTCCTGGGAGCTGCATTCAAGCAGGCTCGACAAACGTGGAGCGCCTTTGAGCGGGAAGCACTCGCTATATATCTAGGCGGTTCCGAGGGACGTACCGCTGTGGTTTAATACACGAGTTGCGGAGAAGCCCCGATATTGTCCCGACGACAGGGAGTGTGGGATATGGGTACTATTTCGAACAGTGGATACGGTCTCCAAAGCACGCAAGATAGAAGCCGGGGTCCCTCAGCATAGAGGTGATGTCGGTGGTCGTCCGCATTCATTTCCGGAAACAGAAACGTAGAGCATTGTTAGTGGTAGCGACTGAGGGGCTTTCCCTGACCTTTGGACACTCACGACTAAAACACGCCAGAAACATACGGCACAGTCATCAGAAAGCGACTGTGCGGATTTGAATAAACTTTGTCTCGCCAGAGAGCAAACTCAACATGGAACATTGTGAGTTCTGACCACAGTACCGTCAATTGTACCTTTGGTCCTAGATGGATTTCCCCAATCGAGTCATCCTGTACGTATTGTATCAGGAACCGACTACACGACTCTTTTCCCAGTCCCTCCCAGATGTATATGAATAAGCGACAAGACCATGGCAGAGAGTACAAGCTGCACCGTTATGACGATTGGGTGATGTTTTAAAACCAAAGGATATGAATCCCATTGATGGCGCAAGTTAAGTCCTCTGGCTGCATAAAGGTCATTCCTAAAGTGTGTAGTTGACGAGTTCGTTGAGGGGTTCCAGCGGTCCCCTAGCACCAAAATGTAACGTGTGACGTAAAATAATTCCCTATTCTTGGCTTGTCCGGACGCGAAGATACCTGAGGGTGTATAGAAGCGGGCCTGATGGAGTGTGCAAAGGCCCCGGGTTAATTTGCTCAAACCAAACAAAAGGTGAAAGATTTCCGTCAGCAAATCGTCTATGACCCATTCTTGTGGATCTCGTCCCTTATTCCTTGATAAGCCTGTCTCATAAACCATAGCAATAATATCCATGCGATTCTACTTGTCGCGCAGATTCTTAAGGTCGGGGTGCATTATACTTTTTTCTGTACTTTTACAACAATACAATCTAGGTTGGATCTAATTTGAGGTGGATAGTACAAGCACAGGTAGGAAGGTCCTTGTCAAGGCGTTCTCGAAACCAATGACTACAGAGCAGTGGGATCTCGGCAAGAGCAATAAAGCGTACAGAGATGTGTCGTGAAGGTGTTTGGTACGGTGTTCAAGCAATTTCAGGTTTCCAGAAACGAAAGAATCGATGTCACAGTGTAGGGTTTGTTTGTCGGTTCTTACCTCTTCTCTTAACATATACAGCATGATTGTTGAAGTACGGCGAACTGTACCTTGCCCAGATAATGGCTTGACGGACCACGTACCCCAGCTGCTGTGCTTCATGTTTCTCCAGTTGGAGCATCGCTTGTTCCTCCCGTGCTCAGTCCTCTACGGGACCTGCATTTCACTTCTGGTCGAATACAGACTTAGATCCTTGAGGCTTGTATTCCTCCTGCATAGCTTGGTTTCGCATCGTACAAGAGAATATGTTGGAGCTGACGTACCCATCATCTGTGGTAAACGAGGGTTTTTTCCAACCTCTAGCTGGGATCACCCCGAGAACTTTTGTTTGGTACGTGTTCATGCCTACGCTCTAAGTCTACTAGAGTTTGATTATAGTCAAAAGACGTGAGCTCCTCTCAATATGCATCGCTTTCATCATTCAGCAAGTAGTTGTGATATTCATTTTCATTGCTTTCTAGCTCTGCAGCTTCCTTTTCTTCTTTGTCACTATTTTTGTCTTCGAGAGCTAGGCCATTGAGTCTTCTCCCGACGTTTGTGTATCCAAAGTAGCTTCGACAACTTCCGATAGTCTGAAAATGCAGGGCACGTAGCTTGCCTTTAGCTTCTCCGCATCAACAGGTGGCTTTGTCTTTGCTGAATGAATTTTCTCGTTATTCATAGAAGCAAAAAGCTCTCAGACGATTTCGTTACATTGCCGTTGGGTGCATAACTCTTGTTTACACTCTCTGGATCCTTTAGCATCGGAAGACTCTCTTGCCAGTCGGCGACAGTCCCTGTGATAGGTTCGATGCCTCTAGTTTCGAGTGCCCCTACAATACCTCCACTTGTTGAGCGTGGTCGTATTGGAAATGCACTACTTTGGACTTTCAGCGACAGAAAAATTGCATTGCGAGCAGACATCTCCCTAAAATTCGTCTTCAGCTGTAGCAGCTCTTGTAAATATATAGAAAAAATGACTAGCACCTCAGCATTGGTACGTAATTCCGCAGTGTTGATCTTCTCGCGTACATTTTGCATTGCAAGCAGAATAGATGCTTGAGTGACGCTGGATGCCGGGGGCGGACTGGCCCCATTGCTGCAATGGTACTAGCACGATTTTTGAATAAAACAAAATGTAGTACGGACTGTTACCACGGTCCACGGAAGGTCTCAGACATTCGCACTACGTTTTGGGACGCAGGTTCTGATTCTCTGCGATCTGCCGTGCCGCACGACACAGTCACTTTTTAGTATTCGTATCTTTCAACCACAGACGATGGCGAAGGAAACTCCCACATGCCCGAAGATCTCCGCATAGTCCTACAGTATTAGAATGCTCCTCTCCCTCGCGTACCTAATCTATCCTGAGCCTGCCGGTAGGTCCTTTGAGGTGCTGGCTAGTACCCCTCATGGGTATAATTGGAGCACCAAACAATCTTCACCAAAACGAAACTACCTCTTCTGCTTTGAAGTCTTTTTCGTAAATCACCATCCCGCTATTTACGTAGGACCTTTACAACGCAGTTCTCTGGAGACCGCGCATCTCCGCTTTTCCTTAATCTGCGGCCCCAAAACCGTCGCAAACCCTCGTTTAGAATCCTAGTCTGACGGGAACGGTGCCAGAACTACCAGATGCCGTGTAACAGTGTGCCCCAGCCAAACTTTTCGGTATTTGAATACATGCGAGGAGCACTGGCTAAGCCGAAAGAGGTCAAAAAGTGAGCATGTAATGTTTGGGATGCTTTCGAAGAATCCAGAGTCACTACCCACAGCTTTCCATTTCGGGGACCTGATTCCGCGTATTTAGTCGGACTATGGCCCCGTCGGACCCCGCCAACTGCATCCACGTTCAGCAAAATGAACCCTCTCTGCGTGTGGGTAACAGCAGGAAAAAACGCTCTGCACAATGAAGTGTTTTCGCAAGTAATTCGCAAGTACTTTCCGATTCCCCCTCACCCCTACCCCGTTAGCCTCTGATCCTTTACAGAAACTACTACTGTACGTCCCTAATTTCTATCCCCCGAATCCATTAACCCTGATACACTGACTTCAGACTACAGGGGCTCAGAAATTATCGTTCCATGAGGGTTCATACTCCAAAACCAGCGTTCATTTTGCTCAGTAATATACAATTATCTAAAATTGGGTAATATATATGAAAGATTGGGGCCAATGGACTTGACCGGAGTAGTCACTATGCAGCAGTCGTTATGCAGCAGTCATTTTGAACAGCAATGTTTTGCAGCAAATGTGTTGAATGGCTTTTGATGTCATTCAAACCAATAAATCTACTTGGTTCTACAATAGCGTTACTTTTTGGAGACAAGAGACCTTTTTGCGGAATCACTTTGTCGCTTCAGATCGTTTCGGTTTCTGCATTTGAGGTCCCTATTCGTCGCGAGTAATTTGGAAAGTAAACTGTACGGGCAATTTATGACGCCCTCTTACAGTATACTCACGATCTCACAATTTTGCAAGCACAGCATCAAATATATTCTGCGAACAGGGAAGCCGAACACATACAGTAGCAACTTTTCGCACAATTATTTATTCATCAGTGTAGTGGATCTTTTGGATTATTCCCGGAGTTTTGATAGAGAGTACTGTACAACCTGTGTTCTAGATAACTCACTGTAGCGTCTGACGTTTGAATGTCCGTATGTCGAGAGGATCCTCGTCGTTGTAGACATTCGTCCGGGAGTTCATCTCTCGCAGAGTTAGATGGTTTTACTGAGGACGGAGTATAGACTGATATTGAATCCTTAGAAGCAGTTTAGGAAATAAACGTGAGAATCTAGTCTTACTGCGAGCGCTACCTACGGCGCTCGTCGGGAACGATTAGAACTCTACTGCGAGCGTCGTTTGAAGGAAAGCGTGCAGTAGACTACGAGCGCGTTACAAGTGCAGTCGAAAGACACAGAAAACAGATAGCACAGGCAACATAAGTATCTATTGTATTTAGGAATACCGAAATGCCAGTGATCTTGGCATGGCGTCAGTTAGTAGATGAAGCATAACGAACACTCAAGAGAGTCCTTTTGACACGCGGATAACGGGTACAGCTAAGGCTGACTTAGACATGTAAGAAAGAACCTTAGATTTCGATCACAGTTTTTCCATATTTGTTAGGCATGAACAACGGCACGGTAAACTCGAATTTCTCTTGGTAGGTCATCCTCTGCTCCTCAAGCAATGTAAGAGCGATTTCCTCGCCTAGGAGAATAGACTCAAGGTAGTCTGAGAAATAATGCACGCCAGCCCAGTTCCTGCCGATTGAGACATTCGAGCAAAGCTTGTTCAGTTCTCCTTCGACAGTCAGTGGCTCATATTCCCCTGTGGCATTCCTCAAGCTATTCCCGTCTTTCGTCGGCACATAGACGTTCGGCAGCACATGCGTATGTTTGAAGAACGCTTTCAGGATCGTCACGCACGCTCCAGCCACAGTGGCATGTCCCGCACCATATGACGGATGCATGGGGCTGCCCTCCGGGAATGCCATAGGGAGCAACCTGGTGCGTCCACCCTGATCGACTGGGTCAAAGTCTCCAGAGCGCTTGTTTCCCAAGTCGGAGAAGCTCGTATTCTGACGACCATTCTCAGTAGCGATGCGATTGAGGAGATCTTCATCCAAACTATCGTGGACATGCATCGCACCGCTGTACAAAGGGTTCTCCGGTTCATTATGGAAACGTTCGACAAGACCCGCAACAGCTTCCGGACGCAGACGACGGTGGGTATTGAACTTCTGGAAACGCACAGCCTTCAGTGCACGAGTGGCTACCTCAGTCACCAGTGTGAGGATATGTGGTCCACCAAATAGAACGAAGCCCTGCTGCTTGTCTTTGCTATCGTCTTCACGAAACGGCAGGTTTTCATCCAAGGGGAACTTTTCAACGAGCATGATAATACAAGCATTTAGGTATGCCTGATACAGAGCGTCGAAATGGACATAGGTAGCCATATCGCGCGGGGTGGAGATAAAGCGGAAGCCCTTATTAATAGACAAATACGTTTCACGGTTGCGAAGGTCCGCTCCATTTTGAGCATCTATGAATGACTCCCAGGTTGTCATGTAGTCGCGCCTTTCAACCGCCACACGAACCCTCTGGTCCATACGCATACCACCGTATTGAATGAAGCCGTCCGCTGCGTTCTGAACACCTCCAATTCCTTTTGTTCCCATGAGCATGAACTGCGAGACGTACGGTCCAACGTTGTCGCCAGGAGTGACACCTCTGAAAAGAGTCTGTCTGGAGAACTCCCCGCGGTGGCGAACTTGTTCTACAGCGGTGAGCGAATTGGGATTTGCTCTGACCCACTCTGTTGCGTTCAAGCTGCTTAGAGCCCTCCCAACGAGGACATTTGAGTCAAAATCGATAAACTCTACATCGCGGAGAAGAGCCATCCAGTAGTTCTCAGTCATTTCAGTAACAAGCTCATCGCTATCAAGCTTTGGAGCCGGGGGCATGGTGACGGCCTGTGCATCCGCCCCCTGGAGATCAAACGCGTTACCCGCAGCCATGCTTTCCCAAGCACGCACTCCAGCAGGCCCTTCTGACGAACTCGTCGCGCCGGCACGGCCACGGGCGATGCCGGATGAGAACAGGAAGGGGCCTTGTTGTTCCTGCGGACCAAGTCGAAGTGCTTTGATATCCTCAATGCTCCCTGTGTCAATAGCCTTGACAAACAATTGAAAGTCGGCTGCAGACTGAATGACGCCAGTCGCCTTGTCATGGGGAAGCCCTTTGGTGTAGCTCCCGATAAGGCTCAGCTCATCACTTTCAGGCTTTGTGAAACGCGTTTCATCGCCATTCGCTACGTGCTCCGGGTGCGGGCGTTGGCGCGCTTTTTCAGCGGCTGCTTGACGAATTGCGAACGCTTGCTCGCGACGATCCATGTCAGGTGCGCAAGACATTGTCGTGCGGGGGGTTGATGGTTTTCTGGTTCTCGGAAGGAATGTTGACAGGGGCGTTCTGGCCAAACGAAAAGAGCTGCAACGCACAGCAAAGTTTCGCTTTATATGCGGCGGCACGGCAAAGGAAGCGACCATACTGACTGATGAGCTTGTCTGTATTGGAAGATTGTTTCTCTCCACTGTCATGATGCTTTGGACGCCCCGTAAAAAATTCCCTGTGGACAAACTTATATACGCACAGTCACACACGCTGCCCTGGGGAGCTGCCGGTGAACCACTCGGGCAGTGGTGCGTAGTATCTCTGCTGATTTCCTGGTTGTAACTTTCGGGATGCGGTGGGAAGATATCGGCGCCTCTCAGTAGTATTCAATCATGTTCTCATCGGTACTGAGAGTCAGATTAGTCGGTGCATGCATGAGAGAGCGCATGAGCCAATTTCCAACAGGCTGGAAGAAAAGAACGCGGGCCAATCCAGCCCCATTTCTTCGACGAAGGGAAGGAAACTCGTGGTCGAGCTAGCTAGGGTTTAATAGGTTAACACAACTATAAAAAAACACATGTTCACTGTACAGGATCAGACTTGGGGGTAGAGACGGTTCCCGGCAATTGAATAGGAGTTGGGCTTACAGGCGAGCCAAACAACTCGCAGGAGAAATAAATAAAAAAACGTTTCTGCGCTTGACTTGACATAGTTTTGTGCACAGTGCCTACCGGTGCGGTGCATACTGTACACAGTGAGACTGACATGAAGAACGGGTACTGTTCACATGTGTATCCCAGTCTCGTGCGATTGGTGAACAGAGCGACAGATAGCGATTGCGACACACTGTTGAAGTGCGTGTCGATGAGGGGCACATACCTGTCCTGGAAATGCAAGCGCAGGAGTGGAGTGGTAGTAGTGTTCACGTTGTTACTGGTTTACGAGCAGGTCGAAAGCACGCAGTGCATTGATCCGCATTGCTTGTTCAGCGTGGAAAGGATTTCTACCACAATCTCGCTTGCTGCTGTGATTACTATGATTATGGTGGTCGCTCGAGGAATGTTTTCATGGAAGCCGTGGATGCCATAGAAATGAGAAAGTGTACGATATGACGACAGTTCGAAGAGATGCGCACTCCTCACTGATGCCAATCAAAATGCACACAAGATCTCCACCCGGACAAGTGCGTTCTATCTTTCCATGCCCCCAACACCATCCAATGAGCATCTCATCGACATTGAACTGCAGTGTCGCGGGCGTGGCCAATGAAGTGAGGCGCCTCACGGCACAGCAGCGGTCCAGCCAAGTTCCATGTCGTAATTTTTCGCTTTGACAGGGATTGGCTCCCCTCACAAGTGTTTGCATATCCTTGAATATTGTGCTACTAAATTTCATTTCATTTCAGAAAATCCTCGCTTATCTGCGATTACAAGCCACTTTCTGACGCAGGTCGTCCAGTCCCCCCCTGCCTGGAGGCTTTTCTGCTACCCGGGCGTTACTCACAACTGTATGTACTGAATGGGCAGTATGTGTGATAACAATGCACGACTTGAATTCAGTGTGCAGAGCAATCTTCTCTCTCCAGTGATGCATTGCATGGTTGGCAGCAACCTTGCTCAAAAGTTGCGTCCTTTTCCTTGACGATCATCATTCCAGCGAACACGCGCTGTCCCCAAGCTCGAACAACTGGGCCACTTGCCCCAATAATCTCTGGCGTGTGTGTGCGGGCACTTGTGACATCGAGAAATCCTCAATCACAATCCAAACGTACAACTCCTCCGCTTTTCGCCCCATAGGCATGACAGCTGCGCAGCATTGGCCGTTCTCTTTATGTTTTGTACGACCAGCCAGCCCGGAAACACGAGATGAAAACACGATTCCCCGACTAGTATCCTATGTATGCATGTTTTTGCACATTGGTACGTAACCGAGTGCACGCAAGCTGCCATGTGCATTTGTCAACGTGGGCGACAAAAGGGAGATTGGTGCACAGGAATGGTGGTAGCGGTCTCCGAATACCTGCCAACGAGAGAAAACGCGCACGAAATCATCCTCGAATTCTTGTTCTGCATGCAGCGTGCGGCCCCTGCTCACCAATCTCCAGCTGGAGCTGAGACCAGCTAAACGAGCAGACTCACCCAGTCATACGGGCAACATTCGCCTCCTTGTTGGAGAATGCCACTCTGCCTTGTGCTTTGCTCGAACGACGTCATTGATCATCGCTTCGAGGCGTACAGCTTCCCAGGGCTGGCAGATGTGCTGGCGTACCCGGTAGAACAGTCGCGTGCGCGAGCACAACGCAATTGGCATTGCCTTCACGGCGCACGAGAGAGAGCATAGGCGCAATCGTCTTGAAGAAGAAAAACTGCCGTCGTGCCAAATGATCGTTCCCTACGCATGTTCCTCTCTGCACATTCTTCTCCTTTGTCCTCTACCGTGTGCGCACTGCTCACTTTGTTCGCAACTGCAAGCAACCCCCGCACGAATACATGTAAGCTGCGATGTTCAACTGCAAAGCCACGCACGCGTACACATGTACGTGCATGGCGCTCATTCATCACAAGAGATGCAACGCTGTCCAAACTGATAGCGAGGGAGGAACAAATGCAGCAAATAAAAAAAGTGGTGAGACATGTGCGGTACTCTGATAGGCATGAGTTTGCTCGGGAAGGTGCATAGACTCAGGTGTATGAATACGTCATGTGTAGTGCGTGTAACGAAAAAGGTGAGGATAAAGCGACCCTGGCGTATCTTGAGCGTCACAAACCTTAACAAGAAAGGCTTTGTAATGTAATGGAGCTGATGCATTACCAGTTGCCTGTGACTAGACTGTAAATAAATACGACTCGGTGCACTTATATGTATATGTTTTGACAGCGCGCAGCGTACATGAGGAGAACACTCAATTTTCACAGCGATGGACAGCTCCCATCCAAAAGCCAGGTGAACGAAGACCTATCTGCTTGGCCTGACCGCGAAAGGACTGCGCTGTTGTCAGCCCCCAATTCTAAACGGTGTTTTTGTAAATCCTGCATCTCACCGAGGAACCGAGCGGAACGGCGGCTCACACTTGGAAACGCACATGAACCTAGCTGGCTGTAGACAGGACGAGGGAAGCCCAGCCTAGGGCGGTCAGCATCAGTCAAGTCGGAGTTTGAAAAATATATTTTCAGTAATCAGCTGATCCTGTTTTCGTTCAACGCATTTCGTTTTTACTATATCCTACGGGCAGGACAGACGCTTCAATGCAGACGCTCTACAATAAAACTCTCTCCTTCGCAACGCGCTGCTCAATCACGTCATGCTTTTCTGTGAAAACTGAAAATAGTCAAAACTACTCGGGAAGCAACGCATCATTTGGTCTGTTTGGCTCCATCCCATCCCAGATAACAACCTCTTCCCTGCTTTACTCTCCATGCTAGAAGATAAAGAGAACGATAACCCTACTCTCACGAGCCGGTGGCTGAAAAGGCCACTCAGAGAATAGGCTTCCGACCATGAGGTAGCAGGACGCTACTCCCGCGAGCATCCGAAAACCAAACCATGTGTTTTGGGGAGACAGAGGGTCGCGTGCAACCATGTCAGTGTTCAGACGGGGGTTGTGAGACATTCCGGCACATGGTGGGTGTGCCGGAACGGCTCCCGTACTCTCCGCAACTCATTGAGCACTGAACACTATAGAACCGTCAGCATCAAGGGAGGCAGGTCCCCAATCGAATCGGATCAGAACAAGCTGACTTGAGTTTTTGAACTGCTTTTTGCCGCCAAGACAAGCAAGCAGCAGCAGGGTAGCGGCAATTCAGCGTTTTTTTTGTTTTGGTTCAGTTGTACTGTAGTTTTCTCGATACCCATCCTCCTCGTCCACTGCTTCAGACACAGATCCCAACTCCGAACATTGCAAACCATCTGCTTCATATGCATTCACTTGCGCGTGTCGCCGCTGAGTAGTATCGCTTCTCGACGCGGGTCCCAACTCCCGCCATGGAAATCTACCGAATGCCCAAACCGCATCGCTCACACGCCCCACGAGCCTGCCCGCCCCCCTGGGATACCTCACGGCCCTACCTAACCGGCGCCGCCCTCCTCGACCCCTACGACAATCCCGCCGCCCCCCTCTCCAACTACCCCGCCCCCGCGCAGCACACGCTCGCCGTCGAGGATGCCCTCCACGCTCTCCTCGGCATGCGCACCTCGTACACCCACGTCTCGCGTACTGACGAACCCACCTACCACCCTTCCCCCGACCGCCTCCTCCACGCCCACCCGGAAGTGGCCCCGCTTCTCTCCCGCATCCTCCCCCTCGCCTCGCACCACGCCACCGTGGCCTCCTTCATCGAATCCACGCGCGTCGCCCAAGGCTCGGGTTTTGTCCGTCAGGCCGTCGGCGTCGCCCTCTCCGAGCTCCTCGCCGACTACCGTGCCCTCATCATCCGCCTCGAGGATGCGCTCCGCGTGGGGCAACTCAGCCTCCAGAAGCTTCTCTACCTCATCCAGCCCTCTGCGCGCAGCATGGCGCTCCTACGCAGTGTCGTGGTGGCGTGCACCTCCAAGCGCGGCGGTGCCGCGCTCAACGCGCTGCATCGGCTCGCGCTCTCGCATGTGGGCGCCGACGAGACCAGCCAGGTACTGGCGTTTGTGGTGGGGCGCGCCGCCGCCCCTGTGTTTGCAATCATGGATGTGTGGATCCGGACGGGCGTGGTGGACGACCCGCACGAGGAGTTTTTCATCCAGGAAAGTGGGGCGGGGTCGTCGTCGTCGGGGCGCGCGCGGGTGACGCTGGCGACGTCGGGGAACGAGTGGGACTTGCGGTACGCGGTGAACGGGGAGAATCTGCCGGACTTTCTCGCGCCGTTTGTGGAGCAGGTGCTTCGCGCGGGGAAATACCTCAACGTGTTGCGCGAGTGCGGGCTGGATACAAACAAGGTGATGGGCGAGATGGGGGGGTTGGGGGGCGGTTGGAGTGACACACTGGGGCATTTGCAGTTGCCCGGAAAGGTGCTGCTGGGTCCGGAGGCGTCGCGGCAGATTGCCAAGGCGGTGGAGCGATCGTTTACGCGGTCGTCGCGCGGGCTGATGCGGTATCTGGAAGGGGAGGTGCGCGTGATGGAGCGACTGCGTAGCATCCGACGGTTCTTTCTGATGGAGCAGGGGGACTTTATGACGTCGTTTTTCGACGCGGCGTGCGGGGAGCTAGGGAAGCGGCGCAAGGAGGTGTCGCGCGGGAAGCTGGCGTCGCTGCTGGATTTGAGCATTCGCACAAGCGTATCCGGACAGGACGCATTCCAGGACGACGTGCTCGTCGTGCTGTGCGCAGAGGACTTTGCGGCACAAACGAGGGACACAACGGGGGATGGGGCAGGTGGGGGTCGCCCGGAGTTGTCCGGGTATGAGGCATTTGGACTGGACTATAAGCTGCAGTGGCCGATGAGCTTGATTGTGTCGCGCATGGAGGTGCTCAAGTACCAGCTGCTGTTCCGGTACTTGTTTTACTGCAAGTATGTGGAGCGGGAACTGGAGGAGTGCTGGCGACACCAAAAGGTGTGCAAGCGGCCTCTCCGTCGGGCTCCAAGCAGCTTTGTGCGGTCGTTTGCGCTGCGCAACCGCATGCTACAGTTTATGCGCAACATGGTCTACTTTGCGACCGCCGACGTGTTGGAGCCCAACTGGCGGGTGCTCGAGGGGGAGGTGCGGGCGGCAGAGACGGTGGACGCGGTGATGCAGGCGCACGGACGGTTTCTGGACGCGTCGATCGAGCAGACACTGGTGAGCAACGAGCGGCACCTCAAGGTGCTCAAGAGCGTGTGTGAGACGTGCGTGTCGTTTGCAGCGTACACGGAGAGGTTTGCAGGGGTGCTGGGGAGTGCCGTGTCCGGGGGCACGGTGGAGCAGATTCTGAGGGAGCGGCAGTACCCAAGTACGCTGGCCAAGTTTGAAACGGCGTTCGACATGTACTTGGGCAAGCTCATGGACGGCATCTCGGCGGTGTCGAAGAAGCGGGCAAACGTGCACCTGACGAATCTGTGTGAGCGATTGGATGTGGACGGGTACTACAGCCGGGCTGCGGAAAGCTCGTTTGGGGCCTATGCCATGTGACATGACATACTGCATGTGCTGTGCTGTGCTGTGCTGTACTGTACTGTACAGTTGTGATACCATTGGAATACTGTATAGCGGGGCGGCGAGGAAAGGGGAAATGGGGAAAGAAGATATGCATGGCACACCGTATACTGTAGTGTACATTACAGTACATTACAGTACAGTACATTACATTACAGTGTATGGTGAAGTGTCGAGGTTTTGGTATTGTACGAAAAATAGGTATCTCTTTCTTTTAAACCTTTCACATTACCAATAAATACTGTGTAGCCGGTTATTTATTTTCGTCCTTATCTCTGTCGCTGTCTCCATCAGTCTTTTCCCTGCCTCGTCTCTCTCCCCCTCCACCCTCTCCACCTCCCGTTTGCCCTCCTCCTGCTCCTCTTCCTGCTCCTCTTCCTCCCCCTCCTACTTCTCCTACTCCCCCTCCTCCCGCCTCCCCCCCGTCTCGAGCTCCGCCCTCGCCCCTTCCCACTCTCTGCCTCAACGGCCTCACGCTCTCCCCAAACAGGCCCACCCCCCCCTCAACCTGCCCCAACTCCCTCCACACCGCCCTCACCTCTGCCTCCACCACGGCCGCCATCCCCCTCTGCCTCA
>JAUKWC010076382.1:0-31670 GCA_032356245.1 Endocladia muricata
CATTCTATCACAATGCAACTCCGCACTCCCCCTCCCGTCCCTGCCACCTTCCACGCAGTGACTTGCCGCACAGCACACCTCCGCAGGCCCTCAAAAACCTTGGCGCGAGTGCTCTGCTTCAGGTGGTGCGTTGTGCACCGGTGGCCGCAGATCGTGACATCGCCGCGCGTTTTTTTTTTTTTGAGATGTCGTGCATGGGCGCCGCCAACGCAGGGGGCGTGCGTGGATACTGTACACGCGGGTGCGTCTGAGTGTCGCGCAAGTTCATTCGCGCCCGTTTCCCTCTTTTGATTGCTTCTGCTCGTGCACGCGCGTACCCCCCCCACCCCCCCTGCCTGACGCGGCCCGGGTCTTGTGGTGTGTGCCCGAGGAGGCGCCGCTGCGCTGTTTTTTGTTTTTTTTTAAACCGCTTTTGCCGTCGCTCACTTTGCCCGCTTTTGTAATGTGTGAGGGAGTGGTGGCCGGCGGCGTTTGTGCTTTTTTGGTTATCACTTGCGTCAACACAAGCTCTTCTGCCGTCGACTTGACCTCTCCGTGCTTGGGCAGCGGTCACCTTTATCGTCTTTTGCTACTTGCCTCTTTTTTTTTTTCTTCTTCTTCTTCTTCTTCTGCTCCAACCTGACCATTCTTATCGCCTTGCTCCATACTTTCTCTACTCGCGCCCCCGCTCCTTCTACGTGTTCATCATGTCCGGCCGCGGGAAAGGTGGAAAGGGTACGTCTCCCACTGGCTATGTCCGCCTTTTGCGACTAGGGCGCCGCTACCTTACGGCCCCCCACTCCGCCCTTCTTTTTTTTTCCTTTTTTTCTTCTTCTTTTGGACATCCCCACTGACTTGGAGCGTCTTTATTTTTATTTGTCATCATTGGTCCTTAATTTCCTCATGTTTAGGACTTGGAAAGGGAGGTGCAAAGCGTCATCGCAAGGTCTTGCGCGACAACATCCAAGGTATCACCAAGCCTGCCATCCGTCGTCTCGCCCGTCGTGGTGGTGTCAAACGCATATCCGGCCTCATCTACGAGGAAACTCGAAACGTGCTCAAGGTCTTCCTGGAATCGGTCATCCGCGATGCTGTCACATACACCGAGCATGCTCGGAGGAAGACGGTTGTGAGCATGGATGTTGTGTACGCGTTGAAACGTCAGGGACGCACCCTGTATGGTTTCGGTAGTTAGATTTGCAATCGAAAGTTTCCTCCTGTTCGCACCATGCATGGACTTGGCAGTTTAGGTTGGCGACTAAAATTGGTCTTGCTCGCATCGAGCGGCGTGTGTATTTTGCTTCTACTTGCACGAGTCATTTCCATTTTACTCTCCACTTTCGAGTGTTTGCTACTAGCACTAAGGTCTCGTCAATTTAGATATGTTTGCTTTCCGTAGCTACTCTTATAAAATATTGTTACTGTGCACCCTGCACCTCGTTGCCTGTTGTTGTACCCTCTTCCACCAGCAGTTTCTCGCTCGAGTAGTATCCACAAAATATAGCCGTCTTCACTAGGTACCAGACACTAAGCGACCCAAACATAAACCGCCAAGAATTGCCCGACCACTTCAGCACCAACGTTGAGAACGGGATCGCCACGAGTCCCGAAAACGACCCCATAGTGTTTGCCGTTGCCTTATAAATTCCCACCAGCGCAGGCGATGCATTGTCCAAATACGCGCTTTCAAACCCTCCTGCGTTCAGGCTCATGCATGCCATACTCAGAGAGATGCATATAAGCGCTGACATCACCGTCTGCGCAAGCGTCGCCGCCAAAAGCGCCGTTGCAGCCCCGAGATTCGCACACACAGTCACGAGCTTGCGCGCCCGCACTAACGGCATACCACGCGAGATGAGCCAGTCTGCCATGAAACCGCCGCAGTTGGCGCTCAGCGCCATGGAGAAGTAAGGAAGAAAGGTGAACGAGAGCGACGTCGTCTCCGCGTTGAAGACATGCTTGAAGTAGGATGGCAGCCAGCTCAAGATTGTATAGTGAATGAATCCGAAAATTGCTTGCGAGAGACACACCGCCATCAGGTTCTTGCTCGTCAGTATATACCGGATGCTCCGCCTTTCCGCTCCAGTGAGGACCTGCTCGAAAAAACCTGGTTTTCCCGTTGCCACGAGGTGTTTGATGGGGAATTCGGAGCCACAGCTCCTCCCCGCCTGTCCATTTTCCGCGGCGGCCTCCAACAATTCTCTCGAACTCGTCCGCTTCACGTGGCCGTTTCCCAGCAACGCCACCTCGCTATCTTCCACGACCACCACATTCTCGCCGCTCTTCCTCACACCCCCTTCCTGCTCGTGTTTCGCACCGTCCTTATCGTACGCAAGCGCCTGCCAGGCGATAATCCACAGCAAGCCTGCAGCGCCAAACGCATAGAAAATCAGTTGCCACGAGTGCACGCGAATGATGACGGGAGACACAACAAGCGCGAGTGTGGTGCCAATGTGTACGCCGGTGAGAAAGATAGACACCGCCTTGCCACGCTCATTCGCAGGAATCCACCCAGACAAGAAGTGATACACAGATGGAAAGGCGACGCCTTCCGAAAGGCCCATAAGCACGCGGCATAGCAGCAAGGGGTAGAAACCCACGGCGCAGGCAAGTGGAGTGAGCACTGTGAAGAGGCTCCACAAAAAGGCGCCACCGGCGAGGACAGCCTTGCCCCCGTAGCGGCGACAAAGGACGGCGCCACCTATCTGCATGGGCAGATATCCAAGGAAAAAGTAGCTCATGACCATACCTTGCCTCTCAACAGAATAGTCGTACTGTTCACCGATAGCAATGATGGCGACAGACATGTTCACACGGTCGGCGTAGTTAATGAGACAGCAAATGGAGCAGAGTACCACCATGACATAACGTTCGGAAATCATGGTGAGTAGCAGGGAGTGAAGTATGTGGAGGTTAATTCTTGCCGATGAGGATGCGAATGGTGCGGAAGGGGCGCGTCAAAGCCGGTTGAGGGCTGCAAAGGTTCATTCGAAGAGCAGAGCATGCGCAGAAAAAGGTTCCACGGAGAATCAGATTGTTTTGTTTCTGGTAAGAAAGAAGAGCGTGGGATCAAGATAGCGCTTCTCACGCTACACCAGCGTCAAAAACCATTCTTTAGAGCTCGTGCAAACTAACAGTAGTAGGGTCGATCTTGACGGTCAATGTACATGAGAGGCGCTTTAGAAATTATTTGTTTAAGCTTGGCCACGTTTCCGCCACCAAAAATAGTAATCGGAACCGCTCATCAGGGCCAACGTTACAGAGCACTTTCATGTTGCGCAGGTTTGACCGGGCTCTCCTTCACCACCTTGATCCGTAGACCATCTTGGTCCAAGTCGGAGAGTCAGTCATCTACTCTTCTACCATCAGATTTTTTTCTCACACTCTTCCCCTCGCGCACCTCTTCCTTCCCTCCTATCTCCATGCAGTCTGATCTACAAGTCCTCCACGATCGCATCTCGCGTCTAGAGTCTCTTCTACATCCCCCCCCCCCACCCGTGACCACTTTCCCTGACCTCACTCGCGCCACTCTCAACTCTCTCCGCCCCCATGTCCCCGAAGAACTTGCTGCTGCCAAGCGCACCTTAACGCTCCTTTCGCGCGCCCTCCCCCCACTTCGCGGCGTGTCTGAGTCGCGCCGCGCGCGTGCCGCGCGCGCTGAGCAGGTGGTGGACCGTGCTGCCGAGGGGCTACTCGAACTACAGAACCTACTCCAAGGCGTGAGTTGGGGGGGAGGCGTGCCAAACAACGCCAGGGAGAGATTGGATGAATTGGAGAGTAGAGTAGGGGGGGAGGAACAGGAGGTGGATAAGCTGCTGGTGGACTTTAATCGCGCGACAGAAAGGATGAATGGAAGGATTCTGGGGCTAGCGGCGAGGGTGCGCAGAGTGGTGGAGGAGAAAGAGGGTAGGGATGACGGAGAAGGGGGGGAAGTGAGAGGCTGAGTGGAAGAATATGTGAGCGGAGGAATGTATGAGCGGAGGAAGGGACTGTGCTCCACCGGCGAAGAAGTGAGAATAGCGGAGTATGAGCAAGAAAGTTATAGCGTGAATGGGAGGGTACGAAGGAAGGATTCAAGAAAAACGCACTGCCGTTGCTTTGAACCTCGTACGCGTAACCCCGCGCTCTTTATGTCTGCTTCTCTTCGTCTTTTCCCAATCTCTTATCCCTCTCCACCCTGAGCGTCGCATCGATCTCCTTGAGCACTGGGTCTTGAATCCTCCCTGCCGTGCTCTCAAAAAAGTCCCCCAACTCCATCCCCTGCGTGCGCTCATACTCGTCTGCTTGCACGACCATCTCCAGTTTGTCGATCTCTTTGACCAGCTTCGCCTCCGCTGTCAGCCCTTCCTCATACTCGCTCCACAGTGCGTAGATCTCATCGCCAACCCCCCCCGGGAGCACGACCTCGCGAATGCGGTGCATTGCAGCTTCCTCGCGAGCATGCTTATCCTCGGGAGAGACTTTGTCCGCGGGAGCAATGTCGCCCACCTCGGCCTCGGCCAGGTCGTGAACCAGTGCAAGCTTGATGAGGTGATCGCGACGCGCAGGAAGGTAGGGGAGGGAGAGCGCAATGAGCGACATTCGGTACATGTGATCGCTTACGGATTCTGGTAACGTGACATTGCTGTAAACCCAACCGGTCCGTTTGGTTGTTTTGAGCTGTCCGACAAGGCGGTAGAAGGACAGCAGGTTGTGGGAAGTCGGCGTCAGGGGAGCACGGGGAGTCGATGGGGGAGCGGTAGACGGTAGGATAGGAATGGACATCTTTGCGATTGAGATGCAAGGCTTGCGGGATTGAGTCACGAGCGAGTCTGGCTGCATGTAGGAGATTAGTGGGGCAAACGGAATAAAGAGAATCATTCAAATGAGACAACTCTGTCGCTTGGTGTGTAGCGACGCAGGCTTATTTCCCTATCCCCTTGACAAATACCCGGGACGACCGATGCCAGCAACGCGGCAATGTCACAGATGTAGAGGGAACGTGAAATCTGTTACGCAGCAGATTGCTGTTAATGTTTTTCGTTTTCGCACAGTGCACTGTTAAACCTACACGATAGGACCGACTTGGCCCGACATTTTCTTGGGCCACAATGTACTTTTTGACCAAACCATATCCAGTACTAGAAAATCCGCCCACTCACCGTTTTCTTAGAAAAGGGTGTAGCAATGCTTGTCGCACATCCGGCCTGCCTGACGGCTTTCTTGTCAGGCACTTCGTCATAAAGTCCTTCGCCGTCTCGCTCACGACCGGACGAACAGGAAAAGTCAGCTCTTGATGAGCTACGGTCTTTTCTCTATACATTTTCTCTTGGGACTGATCATGTCCAAACGGCTTGCGTCCGTACAGCATTTGGTACAGGATAACGCCCGCGCTCCAGACGTCTACCTTAACACTTATCCGTGCCTGCGAAGCAGGCTCAAAGCACTCGGGCGGCAAGTACCACATCGTCCCGGCCCCCTGCGAGGTCAGCTCCATCCCTTCCGTCGTGGACTCGGTTTCACTCATGACCTTGGAGAGGCCAAAGTCTGTGATTTGAACCTCGCCCTTGTAAAGCAATATATTTCCTGGCTTCAGATCATAGTGGATAACCCTCTTCTTCTGTGCAGCGAGATACTGCAAACCAGAAAACACCTGCGAGATGATTGATCGTGCTTCTTTCTCGCTTAATGTCTTTTGCGCTCGAAGGTGCGTATCAAGATCACTGCCTTCGCAGTACTCGAGAACTGTACAAAACGTGTTCTCGTCGATCTCGAAGATATCCACCAAACGTACGACGCGAGGGTGCTTGAGAGACTTGTGGATTTCGTACTCTCTCATAGCATGCCGAATGAAGCTTTTCTTTTTCTCTTCACTCCAATGCGATGCAAGTTGGTGAATCTTGCACGCAACCGGACTTGCTGCCTCCATGTCAAACGCCTTGTACACCTCGCTGAAGCCGCCTCTCCCAAGTAAGTTGAGAAGAACATAGCGCTTGTTGAGCAAGGGGTAGTCGTTGAAGGTCGATGAGCGCTCGTCGTTGAGACGCCGAAGCTCGCGCACCATAATATCTCGCTCCCAAGCAAGGCGCACGCGTTGCTCTTGCAGAGAAGCTTCCTCCCGCTTGAGCAATTGCAACTGCACCCGGTACAGCTCTTCCTGTTCGACTAAGTACTCTACAGTGTCCTCGAAGGGTATGGACGATTGTGAAGCTGGAGTCGGCGGAGGTGGCATCTCATCCACCTTTGTTTCTCCGGCTGCCCCATCTTGGTCGCTGTTCTCGGAACTTTGGCTTTTCAGAGCGACAGCTTTTCGTTTCACAATTTCCTTTCGCTTTCGTTCCACCATCTCTCGCTCGATCTGCACCTTTTTCAATTGCACAGCCGCTTCCTTCCACTCATCGCCATCCTCCCAGACTTCGTGCAACGAGGTTCCCGATCTCTGCACCACCACTTTCCCCAACCGCTCCCCCTGGATATTCATTTTGTCGCGCGCATCCCTTCGTTCTGCCTTCGCCACCTTTACGACCGCGTCTCTAAGCGCCTTTGCCAGCGCATTCGCACGCGCAGCATGACGAGCCACCTCCTCCACATTCGCCCTCAACTGCGCTTTGAGATCAGGGACCTCCAACTCAATCTGCGTGCGCAGGTCTTCATTCTCGGCCCGCAGCTCATCCGTTTCCTTCTGAGTCTCCTTCAGTGAGTCATTCTCGGCAGTGAGCTTGTCTACCCTTTCCCTGAAATGCCGATACCCGTCTGCGCGTACAGGCGACCCTTCCACAACCTCATCATCATCACTATCCGACTGGCAGACATTCATCTGCACTTCGTTGTCCACCTTCTTACTCCCCGCTGGTTTGAAAAAAGAGTCGACGCGCGTGTTCCGCATGGACGCAGGCGACCCTCTCTTGCGCTTCTTAGTGATGTTTGTCGTCGAATCTCGCGACCGCGCACGCGGCCCGTACCGGCGTCGCGGGTTGAACGATTGGAGCGGGATCGAGGCGTCCGAGGAGAAGCTGCGCACCTCGTCCTCGTCGGTCACCGGGGCAGAAGGATTGAGACGAGCTTCAAGAAGGGCCATGCGCCGCGCCGGAGGGGCTGAGGACGAAGAAGGAGGACAGGACATTGTGTTTGGGGCGATGGACGTGAAAAGAACTTCGGGTGCGTCAAGCGTGGCAGAGGTGTAGGGTGGATCTTGTACCAGTTTGTATTCATAGTGGACTAGTGTTTTGGCAACTAAAAATTAAAAGCAATTTGGCGGGAGTTGGCTTCATTGGGAATTTGGGCGCGAAGCTTTGCAGCAATGCATCTCTGTTCTTAACCGCGAGCAGCGTTGGAGAGAAGACGTTCAGTTGCACTTTCGTCGGCGACAACCCGGGCCGTCTGAGGAGACTTTTTTAAGGTCACTGCCCCCACTTTGTCTTCCACCCCATTCTTCGATACCCACTTCACCTCTATCCAAATCACAGTCGCTTGCCGCGCGTTTCTTCCCATTCGTTGCAGAAAATCGCACATATTCGAAAAGTAGTGTTTAGCTCCTGATTGTTTTAGCTAAATTTCTGTGCAGAAACTCTGGGAGCCGCATACAACCAAAACTCACCGTGCCGAAGAAAAATGTTTAACCAGCTGCTGGCATTCGTGGAGCGAGGCACGATTCGCAGCCTTTGCCTTTCCAATTACTGAAAGGATTGCGTGCGGCGAAGATTGACCCTCCAAATGGAACCAGAGGTCGTTTTGACGCGCCTCTTTGCATAATCGTTGGTTTTCTGCGGCATTCTCTCCCACTTTGATGGCCAAACCGTCCGAGGAAGTAAACATGCGCACCATGTTAAGTAAAACTGATTATGCTTGGCACCTCTGTACGTTTGCAATGGTTCGCCTTTGTACAAATGCCGCGTGAAATGCTAATCGTGCCGGTTGACAACACGGAGCGATTCACTCTTTGTTTTCAGCTAGTCGACTTACTTAGGCCGACGAGACAAGGCTTGCGGCTAAATTTAATTTCACGTGAACACGAACTAGTTCTTCGGTTGTCTGTATTCCATCTTGCTTATAGTTACTGTAATTCTGTTACATGAAATACTTTCGGGGTGTACAGTATGAGTTGTTTGAGTAGGCACGGTTTGACATTCCAAGTGTAGTTATGATCTTCGACAAGAAGATAACAATGAGCAGGGCATGCACATCAAACCTCATAGGGAATATAGGCCCCGTAATCGAGAATACAAGGGTCATGGTTTGAGTGCATGGAAGCGAAATCACAGCTTGTAGAGCAGCTTCTAGAAACCGAACAACAACGAGCGTATCAGGATTGGGTTTTCCAGCAAAAGCATCAGTGACCTCGATGCTGCTGTGAATTTTTCAACTTGTGGATCACTGTTGGCCACGCGCCTTGCTTTAAACCACCACCACCATACTACGCTTGAAGCTTTCGCATCGTGGTAACTGCTACCTCGTGTGCTGCGGCTTCCTCGCTCTGTAAGCCCGCCTTGTATGTGATTGTGACGGAGAGCTGTATGATTCGTACACAGCACGTCTCATTTTCCCCCATGATTGTACTTTGAGTTCTAGCCTAGAGAGGTTTCAAGCATGCCAGACGAACACTTCCGCAAAGCTCAATACGCGCAGTTTATGAGCGGTTAGAAGGCCTGTAGGCTTAAAGATTGCCACTGCCAGCTGACCACTGGCATGGTCTTTGCAGATGACTGGTCCCAAACTCGCTTCCATCCTTTACTCTTTATATCTAGCATTAAGAGGATACTCTGGAGAGATGATATAAAGGAAAGGACATTCTCCGTGAAGGAGAACGAGAAGGTACGAAAACACGACCAGAAAAAGAGCAGTTTCGGAGCCGAATGCTTCTGTTGTAGTTGCCGGTCCTTAAATATACCATACCTTGAAATCAATACACGATCGGCAGAAGTAGCATCCAACGCCCTTCTTCAAGCACTAATAGTCTGTGGCTGATCACCCTACTGGCGTTACTCAGCTTACCTAGTCATGATAGCATTCTCATCTTGAGGAGTACAGCGCTCAGGCTCTTCTAAGGAAACTCATGGTTTCATCTCATATTTGTCAGAAAAAAGTGGGGAAAAGACAAAAGGAGCTGCCGGATAGAACAGAGAACTGGGTAATACCTACTAGGGCGATCTTCATTAGAAATTATCTTGGCCCTCTATAAACAATACAGAGTTACCTTTCGAATTCTCGATCCCGATAACAACATCGGACGCTCACATGTACACTGTTGTGACAATAAGCTAAGTTCAATGAGAGACAGGACTCCTTATTACTAACGATTACTGCAACTACGAACAAGCTAAAAGCAATGAGCATCTTTGCAACCTTTGAGGTGCAATGGCATCGGGAAGCAAACTCACGAACGTACACGGCACTGCTAATGCTCGTGAGCCATCTACAGATTGCACCCACGACGCTGGAAGTGGCAGCTTAGGACTGGATTCAGAATGGTAGCTCTCAGGTACGCAGCAGTCTAAGAGGCGTGAATCCTTAGTATAAGAGACGCAGTAGCTATGCACTGAGAGACGCAAAAAAACGGGATACGCAGGCGAAGGAAGTCGATCCTTTGCGAGCACCTGTGCTCTGTTCTACATCTGCAGGGTAGAACTGTGTCATCTGTCATTGACCAACTATGGGCTAATCCCCGGTATGGTAACTATTGCAACTGTACAGTATGTAGCATTTGTGGTCAACGTGATCTGGGAGGGCTCCACGGTTCAGCATGGAGGATGATGGGATTGCAACTCATGAAAATCTTATCCTTATCGGCTACAGTGCTGCAGGCTTTCCGCAAGCAAATTTAAACTTTATTTGACTCTTTACAGACCGAACTTGAGGCAAGCGATGTGTATTCTGTCATGACGACAGTCTTTCGGAAAAGGTTTAGTGCCCATTGGGCATTTGGCCTCATATGAGGCCAAATTTTCTCATATGGGCCAAGTTTCCATATGAGGTCAAATGTCATGGAGATATTAAGGGGTCAAGCAAGCATCCACTTTCGCGTTCCATGGTATTTACTGGAAGCTTTTTGAGTACTCTATCCGGACAGTTTCGAGCTGTAGAAAAAGTCAACGGACTTTTTGCGCAGTCAGAGTTTTAGTGCAACGGAGTAGGCTACCCTTTGCTCCAGTATGATGTCAGAGAAGGGGGTGAGATAAATTACACGTACACCAACGAGCATATTCATCATACGTATTATACAATTTACATACTTTCTCGTTGGTCAGTTGGCCTCATATGAGGCCAAGCTTGACCTCATACTAAGCAAACTCAATGTCCAATAGACTTTAGCTAGAATTCGAACAAAAAAATTGTGTAGATTTTTATATTCTATGATTCTAAGCACCTGTTGCGAAAGGCTCTGATACTATGAATGTTGAAGCCCGCTACTACCTTTCCTCTCTTCTTCGACCGACTGGAACGATAGCTGCTGACAGTCAGGCTCTAACATCGCGTCAGCTTTGATTGTAACTTAGAGAATCGCGTGTCAAACATCGGCCCATTGCTATCATTCAGGCACGGACACTAATGGTTTGTAATACTTGCTCTTTACTACTGTACCAATCGAATATGGGCCAAACTTAGATGTGGAGGACATGGAATAGTAGTAGAAGTGGACGTACTCAAATTATTTTCCAAGTACAATAATTAGGATTGCGTATCCAATTTACATATTTTGCTCCACCTCAAAAGAGAGGATTCACTCTGCATACAATCCAGTAGCTCGTGGAAATACCTTCTGTATGTTCTGTCTAAGTTGTGGGTGTCAAAGAAAAAGCATGCACCGAGATCTAGAAATGTAGTTGCGTTTCGGAAAACATGCTTTCTAAGCTGATCTGTCATAACACATCGATCATATACCCTTGAAGATGGCTTTGCGGTTCATTCCCTATACCTCCCCCCGTCCCCCCCCTCTCCCCCCACACACACCCATGAAAGCGTTGAAGAAAAGGGATATGTAGTATTCGAAAACGATAGAGGAGCAATCAAAACACAAGACATCGTCGAGTGAAACAAAAAATTGAGCAAAGGGACTTCCAAATTGCGACCAAATTCATGGCACTGAAGGCACTACAAACCGCAAGTTCTGGTACCAACGTGCCACTCCCTTCGCAGTTTGAGTCCCGCGGACCAAACAGTTGATGTTTAATATTGTGAAGCCTGCATTTCATCGCTTTGTTCCCGAAAGCAATTCACATCACAACGACTTTTCGCAGTCTACTTCAAATCAGCTCACAGGGGTCAGTCACCTGAGCACAGAGAACGTCTGCTACTAAGTGACCTGTGTGCATTTCTGAGGTATATATTGTACCAGGCACTTCACCTCAGCTTATATCATCGGTATATATTTGAATGGTTGGTTTGAATTTGTGTTGTGTGGTCGTAAGAGATACCAAGAGAATCTGCAGGTAAGCTAATGGACGTAATTATGCTCGTGAGGAGTTCCTAGTCGTTTTTGAAAACAATCGGACTATCAGCAGTGCAATCGTTTCGCAGAGCTGCCGCTATCAGCTGCTTTACATGCACAGTGCGGCAGTGGGTGAAAGGATCTTCTTCCATGACGAGCCGTTTATTCTGGAACACGAGCAGTTATGAACAGGGATCATACAGTGCTGATCGGGAACAATAGCACCTTCTTGACAATGAGCGTGTGGCTTGGCCTGAGAGGGCTGAAGATGTATTAAGCCCCTTTCCGTCTTTGCATAATGGTTGGCCGTGTCGAAACCATGACTTCTCCTACAGGTGTTGTATGTATCTACTGATTACAAAGGGCAAGGTTTCAAGTAGTCCGGGTAGCCGATAGAAAACAAAAAGTAGACCATCTTAGGAAAGCAGTTGGAAAAACCGGGAATGTTGGTACAGTAGACGGGAGGTCCTGAGGTGCTTGGAGAAATGCTTGAGCAATTCCCTGTTTATGAATGCAATTCAGTTCATGGATCACTATGGTGAAAGAAGCAGGTGAGCCATTCACAGGGTGGAGTGGGGCTGTGACAGGGTCGTGAATGGACATCCGTCAACTGCCGGCTGCTTTTTAAAACAGTCTCCAAATCAGCGGTCCAACACATGTTTTTTTTTTGACGTGGAAGTCTGTATAAGTTTCCGGAGCGTTGTATGTACTCCACTGTGGGTGCCCTCCCACTCCCGTTCGGATCATGTCGTGAAATTCAACGATTATTTCACGTAACCTGTTGCTGAGTCATGGAAGGAAGCTGGGGTGCATGGCAAGTGTCAGCTTTTGTTTTGGGCCAAATTCGCTCTCACCACCCAAATCGGTCCATTTCATTCTGAACACACCGATGGTGCTATTTGGACCGATTTGATTAAGTCTCACTAGTGGGCCAATACTTCGTCACTGAAATGCGTGTCACAGGTCCATCACATTAGAAAAAACTGACCACTTCCACTTGGCGAGTACTAGTTGGGCATTGTAAATACCGAGCCCTTCAAGGTGGCATCTTACGCCGTTTCTCAACCAATCAATAGGTAATCTTATTTGGCAACTTCCATACCGCATACGATATGACCCGACCTGGTTGCACTGACAGCATGTGCCTCGTCCACTCCTCCTCAAGTCCTTTGTGTGGAATAGGTTCTACAGTACCCACACACAGGTATCTAAAGCCTCTGAGAACAAAACCTGGCTTCTCCCTCAGTGCTGGTCATTCCCGCCGGGTCTGCACTGCATCCAGCGTCCTCATTGCCATTGCAGACTCCACCTCCAAGTCTGCTTCCCTTCAAGCCAGCGTGCGCCATGCAGCCATCAATGGTGGATGCAGCGCGCACCATCACCGACCTTGGCGCGAATGTGGCACCGTGGTCAGTAGGCCTCTTCCTGGCTATGGGTGGTTATACGTTGTGTGGTGCGGGAATGAATCTTATCAAACTCTCACACATCAAGAGAGGGACCACGCCGGTTGCCTCGTTGAGGGACACTCCTTTCAACCGGCGGTCTTCCCCGTTTCACGCATCGTTACTCTGGTTGTGTGGGTACGGTGTCAATTCATTAGGGGGGGTCCTGAATACTGCGGGTCTGCGGTTTGCAGCCCAGAGCCTAATTGCGCCGCTCAGCTCCATGGCGCTGATTGCAAATGCTGTATGTGCGACCTATGTGCTCGGCGAACGCATGGCTTTGCGTGACGTGTTGCCGATGCTGCTCATTGCCGTTGGCAACATTCTCGCCGTTGCCAGTGCGAATCACGCAGAGCAGCGTGGCTTGACGATCCGTGAGATATCGGAACTATTTCGCCGCAAATCATTTCAAGTGTACCTCGTAACAATCATTTTGACCGCTGCCATTTTAATGGTCATTCGCGGTAGGCTCCGCACGCGGATACGCAAGTCAGGGGGCCCAGAGTTGGCAAGTCCAACGCTCGTCGCATACGCGGGGCTGTGTCATGCCGCAGCAGCTGCTATGCTGAGTGTGAATACAGTGTTTTTGTCCAAAGCTTCGCTGCTTGCTTTAACAGATGGTTTTCACAATGCGTTCAAACCGCAGTTTGCTGCGTTAATTCTCACTTGGCTATCCTTGGTTTGTTTCTGGATTTACACGCTCAACCGCTTGCTGGCAGCACACGATATTTTGTTTATTGTGCCGGCAATTGAGGTGCTTTGGAGTTTGTGTTCCATGATTGGAGGTGGCATATTTTTCGATGAGTACGCATCTCTTAACACGACCAGACGGGTCTGCTTTGCAGTCGGTGTTGTAATCAACCTCACCGGGGTTTTTGTTTTGTCAAGACGGGGTGAAAAGGGCAATAAGCTCGGCTAAGCAGCTTGTTGTTCGTTATTGTCAGTAGTTGCTTCAGATGGGGCGTTTTTGACGGATTGTCTTGACTGCTCAGATGTGTCCATGCGTGATGAGAATTGTCGACAAAGCATCAATCGAATGCTGGAGATACATTTCTTGTTTACAGGTAGATGTAGAGTTAATGGTTGTTTTTCATGACTCCTTTTGTATATAATTGGGAGCAATTAGGACCATTGTATGAGCCACTGCTCGCTAGTGAGGCGCGAGTAACTGAAATCCTCTTCTTGGTATGTACGTGATTGTGGCGTGCTATATGATTGCATACAGGAGGGTGAGTTGAAAATGTATAGATTCGCATATTATATATATTAAACGATGAGTTTTATAACAAAGTTTTTTGTCGTCAGTGAGTTAATGTCATTGCTTTCGTTAAAGAGTCAATTTACAATAAACAGAAGCTGTGTTCCGACTGAGCCAACTAACGCCTCCTTCCCCCGCAGTTTTTGCGAAAAACTCACCGAACACGATCACTCCACTTTGGCATTCAGCAGCATCCAGCCTTGGTTTCTGTAGATGCATCGTCCAGCAAGCTGATCGCATTCGTAGAGGCTCCTACTTTGACACCATGACGCTCGCTTGAAAGATCAAGATCACCGGCCTTCACTTTCTCGTAAATGCTCGACGCAGTTGTTAGAAAGGCGTCTTCCACGTTTAGATTATTTTTCGCACTCGTCTCCACAAACAACAAGCCGTGCTCTTTTGCAAACTCCTCACCGCTCTCTTTCGGCACCTCACGACGGTGCTCTAAATCGGCTTTGTTACCAACCAGAATAATTGACATATCAGAGTTTGAATGAGCTCGTGCATCTTGTAACCAAGAAAGTATATGCTCGAAAGTCTCTTTTCGCGTGATATCATATACCAACAATGCACCCGCAGCACCACGATAATAGCTTCGTGTTATACTGCGAAATGACTCTTGGCCCGCGGTGTCCCAGATTTGGAGTTTGAGCTGTTTGTCCTCAACGGTAACGATTCGTGCACCGAACTCAACTCCGATGGTCAGATCATGTATTGGAGTGAATCGCCGATCTGTAAACTGACTGCGAGGCGGACGCGTAGAACGTTGCAAGAAGCGATATAATATTAGTCGCAAGGAGGAACAGCCAGATCTACTCACATCGCATATAATACAAAGAACGCATTTTGCATAGACTCACAGTAACAAGCAGCTCTTTCCAACGCCCGTGTCGCCGATAATGATGTACTTGAAAAGGTACGCATATGACGACATCTGCGCCTACGACCCGGCGAGGGAAGGCTTTGAAAAAAGCTCAGCGGACGATTCGTCGGATATTGACCCAATTTTCGTGTCGTTGGGGTCCAGCAACGTGAGATTCAACCACGTGGATAGTCGAAATACAGCGTGGGCATACGCGTGATGATGTGTATTGTAGAAGAGGCAAGTTTGCAAAACTGACAAGGATCGGGTGGTGCGTTCGGCTGTCGCACCGTAATGTTGACCTCTTCGTCCTGCCAGACTTAGCGCTCAAAACGTCGGCTACGTTCAGAACGAGCCACGTTTTCAGAACCCGTCCCGAACAATACGCTTCTACATTACAGCTTAAAACAATACAGAAATCAGATTGAAGCAAGTACGGTACAGTAAGCTACTATAGTAGAGTAGATATATATACATTACAGATAAGTATGCTTACATTATTCCTTCCGTTCCTGGAGATGTACAGTTTGTCGTTGTTCTAATTGGATATAGGTTGCCAAGTGGGAGCGCGGCCTGGAGACAGACTGTCTATAACCACGCAACACCGATCCCGACGGCCACAATTTGCGCGCCCTTTGCTCGACCGTTTATGTCCTTGCCTCCACAAAACCCCTGTCTCAGCGCAGCTCCGTTGTCGTGTGCGTCCAACGAGCAAACCCACGTCTATTATACTCTTTTCCATACGCTGCTGAACTTCGCCAGGTCTCGTCTTTCTTGGCTCTCCCGAGTATATTCCGTTATTCATTCGTCGTATTTTGTGACGTCTCCCCTGCACCTGGCCAGGTGAAGAGCGTGTATACAACAAGCCTAGCGCGCGGATACATCCTAATCTGTCAAGGGGTACTTTTTTGGTCAACTTGTTGCTTCCCGTCGGGCATGGCCTCTATGACAATGTCGACAGCTCCTCACTTCGCTTTAGTCACAACCGACGGTCATTCGCCTGACTCCTTCGCATCTAGCGGTGGACTTGAAGATGATGAGCATTCTGTAACGCGCGATCTAATCGCCGCCAGACTCAAAGATTGGCGCCCTGCCGAAGGTGCCTTGAAAGCTCTTATTGATTTGCTTGCTCTGTCTACGAGCGCGGACTCAATCGTACAACGTAATTTGTTTGCTCGTTTGCAGCAGCATGCTACTGAGCCCGATTTCAACAACTATTTGGTTTACATCCTTGTTACTCCTGATCCTATTTCTCAAACGCGAAACGGGGTTGTTCCGCAGTTTGTTGAGGTCAGGCAGGCTGCCGGGTTGGTACTGAGGAGTAACATCCAGCTCGTCTTTGCGGCTTCGCACCCGCTGGTCAGAAATTACGTTTTAAAACGACTAGTGGGAGCAATCGGGGACGTCTGTGCGCCTGTGCGCCAGGTTGTTGCGTCCTGTTTGTCAACGTTGGTGCTGTACAATGCTCGACTTGTTGTTCTTGGTGGTTTGATAGCTTCTTTGGCGGACTTGTTGGATATCTCTCGCCCTACTTACTTAGACGGCTCTTTACGAGTGCTTAGTCGTCTAACTGAAGATGCGCCGAACCTACTTGAAGAAGACTCTGCGCAGCCTCTAGTTATGCTTGTACCAAAGATTATCCATCTATGTCGACATTCGTCGGAGAATGTAAGAGCTACATCGCTTACGGTCTTAAATCATCTGCTCGTCGTCTCTTCACGCTCAATGCAAGCAAATGTAGACATGCTCAGTAATACGCTCTTTTGTCTAGTCGAAGACTCCTCTGCACGAATCCGAAAACTAGTCTGCACCGCTATCTGTTTGCTGTTTAACAACGCCCCAAATGTTCTTGCTCCATACACAGGTAGTATCCTTGAGCTCATGGTATCATCTTCCACTCATCCAGACGAGGATGTAGCCAAGGAGGCATCCGAGTTCTGGTGTTTGCTTGCGCGGCAGAATGGAGCCAAAGAGACGCTGCGCCCATACTTGCCTAGGCTTGCACCGATTCTGTTAAAGAACATGGTATACTCTGATGATGAAAAGGTTAGGCTAGACGCAGAAGCAGATAGTCCTGACGATATGAAGCCAGATCGGGCTGAGGATGTTCGACCACGTTTTCATCAGTCGCGATTTGTGGGACCGTCATCGAATGGTAATTTTAGTCCCGTCGGCGTTTCTCCTAGTCATGGAGATGCTAACGGCTACCATTCTTCAAACGCCAGCAACGAGGTGCACTCGTCTAGTACGAATGGTTTTGGTCCCAGTTCAGATGACGATAGTGATGATGACCTCG
This sequence comes from Endocladia muricata, assembly GCA_032356245.1. Lineage (NCBI taxonomy): Eukaryota > Rhodophyta > Florideophyceae > Gigartinales > Endocladiaceae > Endocladia > Endocladia muricata. Next base: position 17,242 of record JAUKWC010076382.1, read on the forward strand.
ACGACTACAAAGACAGAGGTCGTGACAAATCTAGCGGAGAGGAGGAGCTAAGAAATTTAAGAAGAGTATCAGCATCAGCTTTAGATGCGCTGTCTCAAGTGTTTAAAGATGATCTACTAGACATCCTTTTGCCAGGTCTTCAGAAAAAGCTAACTGACTCAGATAATTGGGCGCAACGAGAAAGTGGTGTTTTGGCTTTAGGTGCCATTGCAGAAGGATGTTATTCCGGAATGTCTCGTCATATGCGCTCAATTTTCCCGTTTTTGCTGCGGTCTGTATCAGATCAGCATCGTATGGTACGCTGTTTAAGTTGTTGGACACTATCTAGATATGCAAAATGGGTAATTAATGAACGTGAAGACGGACTTTTCCAGCAGTTACTGAAAGTACTGTTAGACCGAATGCTCGACCGAAGTAAGGCTGTCCGAAAAGCAGCGTGCTCTGCGCTAGCATCTTGTGAGGAAGAAGCGGGACCTTTGCTCTTCTCTTATCTGTCCCCAATCCTACGTTCGTTGACATCTGCCTTTGAACGTTATCCTCAAAGTAATCTGTACGGTATATACGACGTCGTATCTACAATGGCAGAAGCCGTAGGAAGCGAGCTTGCCCACCCAGAACATATGAATGTGTTAATGCCGCTTCTTATTTCTCAGTGGAACTCTGTTGCAGACATTGACATGGCACTAACGCCCCTGCTAGAGTGCTTAGGGTTTGTATTCAGGGCGTTAGGCCCTTGCTCTCAGCAGTTTGCAGCCAACATATTTACGCGGTGTGCAAATATTATGGATGCAGTGTATTCTAGAGAGGCCCGAGGCGAACGTGAAGACATCCACGTAGAACTACTCGTATCGTCCCTCGATCTGATGTCTGGGCTTGCAGAAGCGATAGGTGCAGGCGTTGACCCCTACTTGGCTCAGGGAAGGGAAGGTTCGAAAGCAGTACTCACTCTCTTATTTGTTGCGATGAAAGATGAACGTCATGATGTGCGTCAATGTGCGTTTACACTTCTCGGTGAGTTTGCACGAGCCAGGGTTCCATCTCTGCTTCCCGCCCTACCAGAATTCGTGAGATTTGCGGTTGATGCTTCAAACCCAGAATATCCAGCTGTTGCGAACAATGCAATTTGGGCTCTAGGGGAACTAGTCATGATGGCTGGGTTTTTGCCGCCCACTGTTCCAATTGATCGTGAAGGCATTCAGGCAATTTTGCTCGACAGAGCAGCTGCTCCGCTAATTCGCATAGTGAATAGTACGAATTTGAACAAAACATTGCTGGAGAATGGTGCCATTACTCTCGGTCGGATGGGTTTAGTAATGTCTGATCGCATGGCAGAGAAGCTCGACTCGTTTGCAGAGTCTTCATTTTCTCTATTACGAAATATAGTCGATGATGTGGAGAAGGAGCAGGCATTCCATGGAATGAATAGAATGGTCCGATCCAATCCTGCCGCAATCCTGAATTGTTTCATCCACTACGTTGACGCCATTGCGAGCTGGTATCACTGCAAACCTGACCTCGAGATGGAGTTTGCCACTATTCTAGGAGGATTTAAAACTACACTTGCGGAACGCTGGGAGGGCCTGTTCTCCTCTTTTCCGCCTGGTCTACAGCAATTACTTCAGGAACGATTCCGTCTCTGAGATGCATATTTCGGAAAAGACTGAGATAGATGGATGACCGTGCCGGCCGTGTACGACAGCATACTGAATTACTTTTGACTCCCTGCAACTTTCGGTGCGGGTGTAACTGCTGTGGTCCTACTGGAGTAGTGAGCCTTATTTGGTTGAGCTTAGCGTAATTGTTGGCAATAAGGCGCGGTCTGCGCAGGGTTAGAAGCCTAGGTGTGTACAGTATATATAGGTGTCTAAACGACAGTAACCACAAGTGCATAAATCATGCACGCCTAATCACGTCATGCTCATATGCACTCAACCGCCACGCGTTTCCTTCTAGAACCAGAAACACCCAACTGTCCCAACTTCCTACTAGTCGTGACTATGATCACACACGACCATCATTTTATTGGATCTCTTTTCTGGCTAGGTGGCAATGGTGGTCGAGTAACAAGATAGAGAGTTGTGCCTAGGACCGGTGCTAGAAGAAATGACAACGCCGTCAAAACAGAGTCCCTTTCTTTGCCTTTTGTGAACCACCCGCGTCTGCTCATATCCTCTGTCAGAGGGCCCCACGTCAAAATCGACAGCAACACAAAATCTGCACAGGAAACAGCAACACTTCTGTCCTCCATCGCTAGCCGCACCAAATTTGTACCAGATGCGTAGAATACTACATCGCGAAATTCTTGTGTACCAGGTGTAAATGCCCCAAACGAAAAGGCATAAATCCATATCGCAAATAGAAGAGACCCAAAATGAAACCATTTACTTTCCAAAATGCGGCTGAAAACACTTCGCTCTGCTACTTCCTCTGCACTCACATCAGGTACATAGTCACGTGCGACCAGGTACGGCCCAACGGCAAAAAATCCAAGGAATATTCCCATGATCGTGAAGTATTCAGCGGTAAGCTTTGATTGCCGAGGTGCTCCTGCGTTCAGCAAGGCAGCATAATTGACGCTACTGATACCGAGCAGGTTAAATATGGAAAAGAACAAGTCGTTCGTTCCATCAAAATTCCCGGATAAAATCCTCCCGATCTCGCCAGGGTCTGACAAGGATCCAGGTGCAAGGAAGAGGGCAAAAACAACGAAACCAACATACAATGCCGCAATATCATATCGTGGAGCGGTCGGAAATGGCTGTTGCGATGGCGAAACTGCTTTGTCGCTACTTGTCTCGCTATATGTTTCGTTCTTCTCATCCACTTCCGAGCTCATAAGCCAAACCCGTCTGCGCTTCACTCCTACTACAGACGCGCACTCCAGAACATGTCTTGAATGTACACCCCTTACGATTGTTGTGGGTTTCAGTGGTACCTTCCTCATAAACGCAACTCTGCAGACACTTGGCAGAAACGCAGTGCATGCACTCATGGTGGAAATTAGATGTAGGTGATAAACCTGAACGTGCAACTAGTGCAGGTAGTCTCCAATAAACTTGCTCAGGGCTGTTGGAATTTTCACCAGCAAGAACAAAGTGGTCCCGATGTTACTATTATGCGGACGAAGGGATTACTCCGACATAGAACCGTCAAAAGACACAGATGGGAATCTCAGTACAGCGGGTACAGTTGAAAATGCTTGTGATCAAAAACAAAGGAAGCCACACTGCTCATGTCCAAACATGTGCTTTCGCTTGGACCTGCAAGTACCATCTCAAGGCTTGTTGGGGTGGTCTTTACTGCAAATAAAAAAAGAATGACACATGAGATTTCATGAGAAAATTTGATCTGGATATGTTATCTCCGTGGCCTCTCTTCAAGAATGAGTTCCCAGAACTACACCTCTTGAAGGTTTTTCTTTCTCCCTTGGTACAGCACGGAAACTCAGACACAACTTGTTCATCACGTGTTCTGAGGGAACCTGGCACGAAGGAGAATGACGACTTTTCGGTAGGCCCATCTGACATCAAGAGTTCTGAGTCACACTCTGCAATCTGATTCTGCCGGATTCCATAAATCAAATTTCTAAAACACTGGCCCCAGATACACATGGTTGAGCATATCATTGTTCTTGAGCGTTACTTCAGCACTGCAACGAAGAGTTCGACATGATGAGTGATTGTTGCAGCGCCCGCCTTGCATTCACTGACATTCATAGTTTCCGTCGAATGTGTCATGTGCACCGCTCCTATATGAACGTTGTGACGGACAACAGGCACGTTCAAACCTTGACATTGCAGCCACATGAATTCTGTATTGTGTTAAATGTAAGTTGCTCCAAACATGCCTTTCCTTCTCGCAAATCATGTCATATTCGGGGGGCGTGGCCTCCTCGCATGCAATGATGTTTGAAAGGCACGTAAATGCTAACCTTCATTTTAGAATACTGCTCCGGGAAAAATCATGTTCAAAGCGACCATAATATCCTCGCCATAATCACTACAGCTCAATTTGTCAAAGCAGTTTGAAGTCTCCACAGCCCCCTCAAGGTCTTCTTGATCAGCACATTTCGTGTAGCTATATGAAACTGCGCTACCAATGACACTGACACCTGCAATACAGCGAAGATTTCTGTCAATCTTCTTAGAATTTACAAGGTCATGACATGCCACCAGTCTTCCGAATTGCTCGGAATACTTTCGTTTGACCTTAGTTTACATATGCAAAAAACATTTTACTTTGCCATTGCGGCTATAGCGTCTACAAGTTACCGCAAGTCCCATAGACTGATTCATCAGTTTCTCGCAGTACCATTTCACGTGAAGCAACGAGGTTTTTAGGCAAAGTTGGTGGCGTCGAATTGTGTATATTCTACTCGAACCAGTGCATATTTTTGCTGTTCTCCACACTCAGGGCTGCCGCTAACTTCATGGTCCAAGCTCGTTGCTGCCAAGGTCTCTGAGATCTGTAGACCCGGAAATGCCACATCTGCTCACTAGGGCTCACTGCCCTTTTGTACAGGTGTGGAGTTTCCAGGCCCGTGGTCAGCATTTTGTTATGTAATTTTCGTTCGACAGTTTGTCTTCCTAAAACCAGCGCGTGTGAGAAGAGAACAAAATTCAGTGCGCCAATTGAGTTTCCAAGACTCTGCAGGGTTCAACAGAAGCTCATCTTCAGCATCAATACCTTGACCTCAGAAAATGAAAGCAATGTATCTAAATCTACATCTATTGTGTAAACCAACGAAGCATTCGAAGTCGCGATGCCGTATATCAATAATCAGAAGGCTCTACGCGAAGGTTTTCCTATCGAATGCATCGTTTCTCTCTTTTCGAACTTCTCATGTGTTTGTTTCACCCTATTCATTCATAGCCACATGTTACTGCATTAAACATTGAGATTCTCATTACGATGTTATTTCATCTAGATAGGGGACACCTCGTACCTCTCATGAGCTCGACAATGCAACCGATTAACGTTATTTCGGGTGGGAAATACCCACTTACCCACAATTCGTGTTCTGTAGTCAATTTGGAGCTATGCTATTGTGAAGATGGTCCCCTAATTTTCCACAGTACCTCCACGTCGGAAAATCAGGAATCTCTGTGTTCCAGTGCGAGTCTATGGTGAGAAGTTACTTTCCAGGAAGTCCCTAGCAATAGTATAGCAGAATCTAGTTGTGTCAAAATTGCCCCTTCGGCTGACGGAACGCCGGCATTTTTGAAGAAGACGAAAATCTCGTTTAAGTTAGCAGTCATACTCATCATGAATTGTACGCTCTAATTTTTAGAATACCAAGCAGGCAAATGGCAGTCAGCACACACTTATTATTACCGAAGAGTGGTAATGTGGTCATGTCATAATTCCTAAGATCGGAATCTGGTACGTTCATGTTCACCCTGACTATGTGCTTACAAAATGCATTCCGTGTATGTAACACTTTTCTATCATATCTGGATCATTCACTCGGAAGACTATCGCCTCTGTAGGAATCCAGCCGACGTAGGTACCGAGATTTTATCTCTTTCATTTCCTGAGCGGCGCAAGAACGTGCGAGAATTCGTGCAGTCCGAAAAGCTGTCCTTTCGCATTTTTGCACGAGGAAAACTCGTACACCGAAGCCTTTTACTCCACCAGCAAGATATTCACGATCACGGGTTCAAAAACCTCTGACTGGCAGTGATGACCGCGAATGTGTGGTATTGGGAGCTTGGAACCACTTAGTATAGGAATGAATGACAAATAAAAGCTCCTCCTGGAGAATCGTACGTGTTGGGGATGAGTTTGGGCAATGTATTGATAATAGAAAAACATTTCATTACCTGGATGGGTAACTCATTAGTCTTGTTCATCGTTTACAGCCGGGCTACATGATTTTTCAGCGCTTATGTAGACTAGTGTAATGTGCTACCACTTAAGCTGGGGAAAGGCAGAACGTCAGCTCGGTACGGACAGAGTAAAGGTCGAACACCAAGACATACCTGAGCCTGAACAGCAAACTATGCTTGAAAAATGTCAGTCTGAATCAAAGAAAGCCTATTGCAATCGCGCTCAACGACTGGTGTATACCAATCTGCGAGCCGTAGATACGAATCAGACGCAGAACCTTAGTCTACCTCGACCCCAACAAAAAGTTGCTAAATTACTTTATCAGCTACCTGTGACAGAATACTTCGAGGCTGAGTCATTTAGTCATTAGTCAGCTGCGTTAAGGAAAGGTTTCAAAAGATCTAGCCTAAAAATGCGGTTTCCAACGTCCCCCCCCCCCCAAAAAAACCAAGACAAAGTCAACAACAGTGACGATCTCCATTCGTATCCCACCTTCCTTTCTCTGGCACAGAACGGTCTCAATGCCTACCAACAAGCGAGTAGTAGCAAAACATGGCTGTTGTTAACTTTTTTCGGGAAGTATTCTTAAATTTACTGTAGACCTGTTCCTGCACAGAACCGTCCCGATTACTGCATCGGCGATCGAAATATTGCCTTCAATTAGGACAATAATAATTTCTCTGCACAACGTTCCCTCCAACCTGCATGTGAATCGTCCTCCGCTCACTACCACAGTGTACACAATCGTAGCGTTGCGCACTAGCTAGGTTGTCCTATATGAGTTGCGCATGAAAAATATCCCTTCTTTACTCTTGCAGCGGCTTCTATGGAACAGCAAAGAAATAACGACTCAAATCAGTCTTGGGTTCCCTTGACTCCCGCCTGCCAACGTAGACTCGTCTTCAAAGCTTGCAAGAATATTTAGATTGCCACAACAAAGATCACGTTTGCTCCGAAGTGCGCTGAAACGCGATTTGAGCACTTTACAAGCCACAGCTTCATCCTTAAACTGACTTCACCATACAAAGCATGAACAAGTGAAGCACTGAGCCAACATTTCAATTGTCACTAATCTGCAGTGCAAACCCCTACAAGTTATATCCAAAAATCAGACGAGGGCGATTTTCGACACCTGAAAGTTGCACACAAGCATAGAGAAAACAGTTGAATTTCGAGTATCGGCGATGAGCAATAAATATGTGACGAGATTTCCAGTTTCGGTTGCAGTGCGACTATCAGTTTGCATTGCAGTCAGCAAAAAGTAGCATTTTCCTTCCCTACACTGATGGAGCGATAAACAAGACAATCAGCGAACAGCATCTCCTTCTTGGGGTACGAATTCGCAGAATATCCTCTACTTCTACAGTCGACCTGCCAGGCGCAGTTTTTGGCTATGTGTGCAGAATGGGTGCTCCAACATCAGTCTGCATTACTGCCAATGTTCAGTAACTTGACAAGGTCAAACACGAACTCAACTTCTCGACTGCCTGTGCGATGCTCTCAGTATGCCACAACGTAGTCTTATACATGCATGGGATGACGGAAGCCGTCTCCACCAGCCTCCGAATAGTTTTCCTGTCATGTGTGTACGAAAAGAAATGTTCTTAGAGGCGCTTGAGGAGTGAATGTACCTCGACAACGCAGCATCGGCCCACAAATCGTAAGGCATTCTTGGAATTTTTCTTCTTTCCCTGCAACTCATTAGCAAGCGATCACCGTGGAATATTCACGACGATCAACACGCCTTAACTGCAATTTTGGAGTAAACAGTCGTATGAACTTAGCGACAGCATTCCTTCCATCAACACACTGGGCGTGAGCCCCAGTATGGCTCAACAAGATTAGTGACTACTTTGTAACCCTGCGTCTCATTTGATGATAACTCTATGAGGCTATGTCTTGAGCTCCCCAGATTATAACACTATTATCATCCGAACCAGAAGCAAACAAATTTTCGTTCGTTTCACTGCATGCAACCGTGTTGACCGTTTTTTCGTGCCCTTCAAGTTTAGCAATCAAGTCACCACTCCTTCTTTCCCAGATGTAGACGAAACTATCCTCCGACCCACACAACACGAGCATCTGATTGTGGCCACCAAAACAACCTCGAATAACAAACTTTGTTTGTCTGAATCCTCTAAAAGACTGGCGGATCTCCTTGTCGCGCACGCTCCAGACGTGTATTTCCGGATCCTGCTTGTTGGGGTCCTCATTCGAATTAGTGTTAATGAGCAGGGATTCTGAATCACTGGAAAGAAACATGGATGTAATACTAACTGATTCGTTCATCGCGGCGATCTGCTCCTTCGAGGTGGTATCGAAAATTTGGATCTTGCGGTTCGAGCATGCCGCTATCAGCAATTTTCCATCCTGCGATATGGTCATATCACTAACATGGGCGCTAGCTGGATAAGATCCTACACATTCCCCAGTGTCTGCATTCCATTCGTAGATGTGGGCATCTTGTGAGCCGGACACGAAAGTACGTCCGTGAGGCATCCATGCACATGAAGAAATATCCTCCGTATGCTTTTCGAAAACACGTATGGGGTCGCCCGTCTTCACATCCCACAAACGAATCGTCTTATCAGGTCCGCAGCTAAGAAGTTTCTTGTCATTTGGGGACCAACTTAGGAAGCAAATTGTACGCACATGTCCATAGAGCTTATGCAGGATCGCTTCGCTCTTATCACACTTGCCCTCCAACAGCTCCCGACATTTCCAAATAATAATCGATGAGTCCTGTGAGGCCGATGCTAAATACTCCCCCCGATGCGAAAACTGCACAAACCACACCTCGTCTGTATGTCCCTCTAACCGATGCAAAATCTTCCTTGGCACCCGGTCTTCGCAGTGCACCATGTCCTCGAGTAGACTTACCCGCTCCTGTTGGGTGTATGGGTACATTGTCATTCGCTTCTGTTGCTCGATCGTCTGGCCCAACAAATTCTCCAGCCGGTTCTCCTGTAGCAATTCACTTGATGGAATATATCGCTGCAACTTTTGCAACACCGCCGTGCGTGATTGTTCGCCCGCCCCGGGCCACCCCGCATGATCACGCACCTCATCTGGAGTAGTACACATGCAAAGCAACGGCAGCTGGTGCAACAGCTTGGGGTCCGGGCTCAACCTGGTCAGGTCATTGCGAAGACACTCGAGCGCATCAGCAGTATGCCCCGCCTCGAGCAGCTCGAGAAACTTCTGCTCGTGCAGCACAAAGCGTGCTGCACGAGCATCGCTGTCCGTCTTAAACACGGTTACAGACGCGAGCACATCCTCGAGCTGGTCCCAGCGCCCCAAAAGGACACAGTCGCGGAGACGACGCATCTGTGGAGACATGGCTTCGACGCCTGCTTCACGCTCTAAAGCGCGCGCGGATTGCGAGTATCCCATGGTGTCGATGGCCTGCACAATGACGCGTACCAGTTCGCGGCGGTCTAAACCGGTGGCAGTGAGGTTAGGGTCGGGGAGAGGAGTCGGGCCTAGGGCGTCGTCCATCAGATTGAGGTTACCATCGTTGTCCGGGTGCACCCCGTTACTAGTCACATTTGTACCATTCATGGTGGCGGGCAGTAAAGGAGTGTAACACGGGATGCACAGAGGCAGCGCTCTGTACGAAAAGGACAGAGGAGTCCAGTTCCGCTTATACGAGAAGAGCGCTCTGCTCACCTGAAGGAGTGGTTCTGACGATGGACTCCTGAAATCAAGCGAACGTTTGGACGTTGGACTGAGCAGATACAAGTGAAACAGATAAGCAAAAAAAGAATCAAGACGGTAATGACGAGATCGCACGGCGTGTACCGCATGGGTAGACAACGTCGGCTTCGCAGATGCAGTTGACAATAGAAGCTGACCCAAATAGAGAAGAGTGAGCCAAATAGATGGGCAGCTAAGAGGACACACGTGGGACGGAAGGTGAAGACGAGGAGGGTGGCCGGATTTGGAGTGAGCATGGGCGGGATTTTCGATCAAAGTGGCACATGAACTGTACACTTGTGCTTTTAGAATGCCTCCCAAAAAACGGGGCAACCAGCTAATTTATACTGTAAGCATCGTAATCTTCTCTGCTTTCGACTTTTTTCAAGTCGTGTCACACCAAGGTAGCTGCGTAAGGGACACTGTCCCCGTGATAATCGTTTCGAGCGTTCTGAATCTGAAATTTCAGTTCATGGGACTGTGTATTTTGCGTGACAGGCACAGGGCATGAGTACCAGTCAGTGCCAAGTTGTGTTGCAGTCTTCGCTCACGCGGCTTCAGTGGATGTTGTCGATGGAGAAAGGACCGCACAGCGTGGTGTGAGGTTTCCCGACATGTTTGCCAAGTAAATGAAAGCAAATGCTGCCCGTTTGTCACTTCTCGAGTCAATCATGTGGGGGCCCTTACCCGAGATTGCCCCGAGATTATCATCTACAGCTCTTCTTTTTCTACTGTCGCTGGTTGATGTTATGACGAACCCGTTTTCAAGAGTTATCTTCAAAGTGAATTATAAAAGTGATCGGAAAATATTGCAGCGCAAATTCTACAGTCATCGAGGTTCCGTGGAGACTTTTTTTTGAGTGACTCTTCGCAGCTTAGAAAGACCACATACAAGAACTTCCACGTGAAACACTCTACCCACTCGCGCGGAAAGATTCTTGCTTTGCTCAAACGGCGCCGTTATTGTAGAATGTTGCTGTTCAAAAAAATAGCGCTGTTGTGCTGCAATGAAAAGAAAAATACGTCTGTACATGTACCGAAGATAACCTTCGCGTAGTTGAAAGAAAATAATTCCAGTAGAAATTTGCGTACAATAGTGGGATTACATGTACATCTAGGCAATTCTGCACATAAAATCACAAAAACCTGCAATTCGTGTAACATCTGTAAGAAAATTGCAGTAGTCTGCAATTCGATTGTGATGATAATTGCGGAGTAGTGACCTGTTACAGAAACTCCTCTTGGAACTTCTCAGGGTGGCTAACAGCTGTTTCGTGCGAACACTCATCACCTTCACGTCCATCACGACCATCATATCAAATGCTCAAACGTTTATCCGAATGTCTGAAGTCATCCCCTGTTCCCTAACTGTGTTTCTCATTGAGAATGGTGGTACTAGGCCAAGCAAAGCGGGACGGCAATCGCGCTTCTTAACCGCTGAGGATCTCGTCGTAGTGCGGGAAGTGGCCACCAATAGCTAGCGCGCGTTCTGGGGCGTTTGGCGAGACACAACTGAGAAAACAGCGCAGGTTAATTCATTCACTCTTCCATTGATATCTTTTTGTGTATACACCCGCTGGCTGCTACTCATCACGGTGGTTAATCTCCGTGTAGAAGACTAGTGTCTATTGGACATTTGGCCTCATATGAGGCCAAATTGCGTCATACGAGGCCAAATTTCGCGGAGATATTTAAGTATCAAGGAGACGTCCACTTTCGCTGTTCTTGATATCTACTTGAAGGTCTTTCAGTTTTCTATTCCGGCAGAGTGAGCTGTAGAAAAATTCAGCCAACTTTTTGAGCAGTCAGAGTTGTAGTGCAACGGAGTAGGCTACCCTTTGTTTTGATATCATAGACGGGGGTGAGAAAAATTACACGTACTACAACTAGCATATTCATGATACGTATTATATGTTTTACATACTTTTTCGGTGGTCAGTTGGCCTCACATGAGGCCAGAGTTGACCTCACGTGAGGCAAAACTCAATGTCCAATAGACACTAGTGCGGGTAGGGCTTCAGGTAACACTCACGTCTTTCCGCACAACTTTCGGGGCACACACGGAATCTAACAGCTTGCAATTATAAATTTGATTAAAACTTCTGTAAATACTGCAGGCAATTTGTCACAAGCCAATTGCAGAATTCTTTCGGTCGTCTTCTCGGAAATCCGACGGCGAAATAAAACCATGACCACTGTACCGCACGATCAAGAGTTCTACTTGGTCAGTCTTCTTGCAGTCCATAGCGAAGCCAATACAATAATACTGTAGCTGCAAAAGCTCCTACCATGACTACTCAGAATTTAGCACACCCCCACTCTGCGTACCAATCTCTCGCCACTTGGAAAATTTGGACGCAGCAATACCAAAACTTTGCACGCTTGTCGACCCGTCCAGTGATTCGGGACCCATGCGGGATCACAACTTTTACATTTTAAGACATGATACGAACTTTCCTCCTCTGCTCCACTTCAAAGGTCGACAGTGGATAAAGACAGGGTGTGAACACATGTCGTCTACAGGATGGTATTGAGTTATCCGAACCTATGGTTTTACGGCCGCATTCAAACCAAGGTTTCTCACACAACGTGAGCAAACCGAGACTGCATTGCCAGGTATTGCTGCAGTGGATTGAAGGTAACTTGAAATGTTAACGAGCTCGAGTGAAAAGAGGTGCTAGTCCAATTTTCAAGTACTCTTCGTAGTCTGCAAACTTGTACATGGCCGATTATCCATGCTGGAAAGACGTAGTGAAGCGAGCTGAACCGTTTAACATTGTGCCCAGTATGGTGTAATGCATTGCACAACGTCCACTGCACCCATCTTCATTTGTGACAAATCTCGTCCAAAATCGATTTCAAGAATGATGTACCGATACGACTGGGTGAGAGCACGGCTTGACAACTTGCTTCCATATGATTGAACAAAGTGAAAATTGACACCCTCTTTACTTTAGAGGAGCGAGTGGAGAATCCATCATACGATATCGCCCGCCCCGAAACACATGGGGACAATGTGAGTGCCTTTCCCCAATGAGACAGAGCTTTGTGACCATACCGGAAAGCAATTCTCGAGTTTGACCATTTCCAGTTCTGTCGTCCCGAACTTTGGCAAGTACCAGCTGTACATTCAGTCTTACCGTGACCGCAAAGTCCAATAGTTCCTACGTGAGCACGCAAAAGGTGAAAGGTGAACGAAATGACTTCTTCGGCCATATATTAAGAGCATCTAGCTTCCCCGCTGATTTTGACCAAAATGACAGGGTCTGTTCAATAGCCTGAAACCTCCTAACTAGATACATGCGACCTGCAGATATGAACATGCGATGATCGAATGCCACATGCTCACTCGTCAATATCGTCATCGTCGTCGTCATCGTCGTCGTCGTCATCATCATCATCGTGATCGCCCCCATCCCCATCCTCTTGATCGTCGTTACCATCTTCATCATCCTCGTCATCTGGCATGACATCTTCTTCGTGTTGACCATAATGCCCGCCCACCATCTCATCATCGTCATCGTCATCGTCATCAAGTCCAGCGTCCTGAGGAGGAGGACCTAGGTCATCATCGTCGTCGCCATCATTGTCGTCGCCACCGTCATACATCGCAGCATTGTCATCCCCATCCCCCCCGTGTCCTTCATCCCTATCGTCGCCATCATCGTCTCTCTTGTCGCCATGGCCTTGTCCATGATGGCTGCCTTGTGTGTGCCCCTCTCCATCAGACTGATCGTCTTCTTCTTCCTCGATCTCGATCTCGTCGTTATTGTCATCATCGTCCGACTCCTCATCGTTGTCCTGGTCATCGCCTTGATCTCCACGCTCCGCATCGTCATCTCCATCATCTCCCTCATCGCCGTCGTCATCACCGCCGTCATCTCCATCGTCGCCGTCATCACCACCACCTTCCCCATCATTCCCTTCGCCAAGGTCCTGGTCATCGTCCTCGTTGTGATCGTCGTGCCCCTCTCCCGGATCCTCTCCCAAGTTTTCATCATCATCTCCACTGTCCATCCCCCCCAGATCATCATCATCATCATCCTCATACCCCTCACCCCCGACAATTCGCTCGTCATCGTCATCATCCCCAGAATCTCCCTCATTGTCCTCGTCGCCAAACCCGCCCGGTCGTGATGCCAATGCTCGACTCCTTGTCCCACTCCGCTTCACCACCCGCTTGCTTTTCTTTACGCCACTCTTTGCAAGCAACTTGGATGGCGCTTTTGCCACAGCAGTAGTTGCCTTTTTCCGACGTTTCGACTCCTTGCCCACCACCGGCTTCTTTTCCTGAACTGGCAAGCGCAACTTCTTTGCGGGCCCTGCTGCCCTTTTACCCACGCCCTTCCGCATTGGCTCCTTCTTCACTACAGGAGCCTTGACCGGGGATCTCTTTGCCTCCCCGCGCGCACTTTCACCCCCCTGACTCCTCCCAAAATCAAACCCGATCGCATAATACTCGCGATCCAAATCCCTATCCGCCAGAGCCCTTGTATCCCTAGGCGAGCCCACATCCAGAACGCGCAGCTTGATAGCGTCCGTGTAGGTAGCGCCGTGCCCCTTGACAGACAGGGTGAGTGCGTAGAGACCGGGGGCGTCCGGCATGAAGCAGGCAACGGTGGATCGCGAACCCTGGATGTCGGCGACAGAAAGGTGCGAGGCGGCGGGCTTGTCCGGAAGCACGGCCCAACGGTACGAGGTGCGGCCCATGAGGGGTTGAGGAGTGCGCGCCTGCGGTAGGGCTGACGTGCGGGTGAACGAGGTGTAGGTGTGGTACTTGCTGTCAAGCAGGTCGGTGGAAGCGCCTGCCGGGCGGGGAGTGCCTCCCTGCGAGGACATCAAGGCGGCTCTCGCAAACAAAGGAGGAGGATGGAAGGGGGGAGCAGGGGGGGGGGGGGGGGGGG
>JAUKWC010076493.1:0-31625 GCA_032356245.1 Endocladia muricata
CGTCGTGACAACATCGGACTGCAGTGTCTACAGCTGCACTTTTCATGACCCCCCCACCCATCACGCTCACGACTCGGGTAGGTGGCCGGAGAGTAAGGTTCAGCTGCGGGTGACAGATCCTCGGTTCAACACCAGAAGCGAGCGCGACGTGAACAACTCTGCCCATGATTTCCTCGCTCACAAGGACATGGACGGCTCCATCCCAATATTCGACGTGCTGATGGCTAAAACCGTACACGGAATCATTCTTTGTAGTGGTCTACGATTCCACATGTGGCTTTCGCACCTCAAGCGTTACAGCCTAAAGGTGTGCGAGGAGGGGAGTGAAGGGGCCAGTGCGTCGAGGGGGAGGCGGCAGAAGGACTTGTGTTCAAAGTGGAGGACCAGCCGATAGTCCACGTCCGAGCTCGAGGGCATTACACGCCAAACCCGGGTACAGCTGGATGTGGCAACAACGCAGTTACGCAATGGGCTGTACACTTCTGGCGGAGTAATGTGCCGCTTGAGGTGCAGTCCGCCCGGGTATGCTACTAAAGCAACGGGTATGTGGAGTCTTTGCACGTAGCATGGACGAACTGTATGGATTGATTGCAGTGGTTGGAGCCGAAGAGGTGGTGAAAAGAGCTGACGAAGGGAGACGCATGAAGATGCTTCGACCTGAGCGGAAGAGCATCAAGCATATGAGCGAGCTGGTGTTGCAGTATTCGACACTGGGGGACCTTGTGGTAGACTTTTTCAGTGGTACTTGCGCGACTGGAAAGCATGCGTAGGGTTTTGAAGATAGCGCGAATTGGTGGGGTGCGACAAGGATGACGACTGTGGCAGTCAAGCTCTCCCGACCTGGGTTAAGGCGCTTTGCGAAAGCGTTGTGAGCACCGCGTGCGACATCGGTGGCTCTCCCCGGGTTGTGGAGATTTTCGCGAGGTGATTTGCCGGCGTGAAACGGAATGTATCTGCCAGAAGAGGGAGGAGCGCTGCGGATGCTCCTGCTGGGTACGCCCGGGATCAATGTCTACCAGACTACATAGTCCGATTTATTGCGAACTACTCCAAGGATCCCATACTTTCCCTGCGATACTCACAGGTTTTGGTGAACAGCTGGCCGGCGAAGCAACACGTGCTGCCGGACAAGCAACACCCGATAATATTAGGGGCGGTGGGAGCAATGGAGAGGTGTGTGGTGGTGCGTTCGTCGACGGGGAAGTACGAAGGAGTGGGACTCGGGGTGTCTGCGGACCGGGTCTTTGCGAAAGGAGAGATGATCCTCCCTTTCAATGAAATACTCATGTCTGGGCACTTGCCTGAGTGCACCCGGGTGAAGCCGAAGATCTTCGGATGTGGAAGTTCGGGGGTAGACAACGAACATTTCAACCGGATAGCTCTTCTCGTGGAAACACGGGCGGAGTCCCGTGGAGGTCCGAGTCATAAGGAGTTTATTGTACCGGCATCGTTATGTGGGGCCCGGTTTGTGAATGACGCCCGGTATTTGCCTGGGGATGAGCAGCGAAAGAGAAGTACTTCTAGAGCGCAAGACACAAACGTAGAGTCTTACGACGGTCGAGGGGAGCTTTCGCAGAGAGACCTACATTCACTGAGTACAGTTCCGATCTGTACGACGCGTGAGAATGTGAAAGGCGAGGAGCTGCTCACCAACTATGGGGATAAGTTTATCTCCTCAGTACGTGGTAGGATCTTCTAAAATAGCGTGGAGTTATACGGACTTAAACACAGCATGCCAGTTGGTGAACCAGTCCCGGCCGCGCAGGCCACACAACAGGGGCTGAGAAAGACTTCGGCTCAACTGCAAGAAAAGTCGACCAGAATTGTGGCAGATTTTGGGGCTGCTATGGCGCGAAAAAGAGATTTAAAAAGTACCGCAAATTTTGAGCATGGTTGTGTTACTAGTGACGGAGGCTGCGATCAACACATGTAAAAACACATGAGCAGATGGATGTGCGAAAATTAATCTGAAAACCTGCATCCATATGCCCATGCATTTTCACATATCCAGATCTCAGCTCCAGACACTAGTGACACCCCCGTAGTGTGAGTTTTCGTTACTTTTTGGAATGCCCATTTGCAGGCCCTCCTCCCCTACTTGCAGTCCCGCTGTTGACGTTTATGACAATTCAAACGTAGGCAGGCACTCTACGCGAGTGCATGACTTTACGAGGGCCCCACTACCGGTGGTAGCTGCTAGCCGGCAATCGTACTGCTCAGTTCACAGAAACTGCAACGTAGTTTTCGTTATCGTTTTTCTCAGGGAGCCCCAGTCTGTCCTGTCCTGCCTGTGGCGCAGCTGTGTATCGATGGCTCCGCGGGCTAGAAGAACGAGAAGGGCTGTTCTGATGCAGCGATCTGAGAAGCGCACCCTTGAACAGCGGGAGGGGGAGGAGCGTGCCCAGGCTGCGCCCTTCGCTGTGAGTGCACCGAGCCGCGAGGTAAATGCACTTCAGCGCCACCTGACAGGCAGGCTGACAGGGGTCGTGCTACCACAGACAATTCCGGCGCCGCACCTATTTGGTCCAGAAGGTGGGCAAGCCGATTGTCCCACTGTTCTGCCAACCCATGGTTCGATTATAAAACTGGCAGTTCCACCAGGGCGTGTTGCTAGCCGGATCCCTCCTTGTCGTGCGTCTATTCGATCTGACTGCACCTCGAGCACAGCCAGCTTCACCGTCAGGACCGGATTTGCGTCCACTCCGCGCGTTCGCACGCTTGGCATTGCCACTCCTATGCGCTCTCACATCCACCGTGCAACAGGGTAAGCTCATCGTCCGAACCTGCGTCCTCCTGGTCCATCGGGGGTAAGACCCTCTTCGTCTCTACCTCCGCCCATGCCGTCCCGGACAAGGGTCGAGACTTCCGCTGTCGCTCGCTCACAATCGATCTGGCGTGAGCAGATTGAAAAGCTACAAACGATCCTTACTGAGCAGACGAACAAGGTCATGGCGCAGGAGCAAAGGATTGCTGGTCTGAAGACAAGGTTCAACGACTACAAGGAGAAGGTGCGGCAGGCAGATGAAGAGGTTCTTGAAGGGCAGGTGGCGACCAAGTCAACACTATCCGAGTTCCTACGACTACAACGCGAATTCAGGGATGGCAAGCTGGAGAACGAGAGCCTCCGCGTCGCTCCCGGGATTTCTGGTGGAACATAGCAAGCCACACCGCGTGGCGGAACTGGACGCGGTCAGAATCGCAACCGTATGACACAAGTGAGGACGAAGTAAATTGCTGTCGCCAAGATCATCGCGAATTAGATTGTGCAACGGTGCCACCTGGAAAGTGCTGGGCTAGACCCAACAAGTTCTGTTCCAGTCAGGAACCGGGCGGGTCGCAGTAAGCCGTGCGTCGCGGGGGAGCTTTCTGTGTGCACCCTGGAGGGTATCCTGCTGATTCCACCGATGGTTCTTGCCAAGCGTAAGGAGTACGATTCGCTTTCCAACTACGATGAGGCGACGGCTCTGGTTGGAACGGTGCGTGCGAAGCTTGGCCCCGGGAACTCATCGTCCTTGTTACTAGACGTCGAATCCCGCAACTCGTGCGAGGAAGCTGCTTCGACACACTATGGTCTACGTGCAAGGATGAGGCAGACATTCTCTGACGTGATGAGCGCGCGGAAGAGAAATGCTAGGGACAAGCTGTTGCAACGTCCTAAGCATTTCTTCTTGATGTCGCGGAAGACCACGTTTGCATCGGTCAGCGAGCGGGCGGAGCGCTCCTCTCAGTCACTTGAAGCGCAGGTGAAGCTGACGGGTTGAGAAGAGGAGCAAGGGGCTCCGGACTTCTCATGGTGGTAACTTAGCAAGGTCGACGATCTAGCATACAGCGATTACTTTGTACCGAAGGAGGGGTGCAGTTTTGGCGAGGGTGACGTACTGTTCGGAGGCTCTTTAGGGAGACATGTCCTTTACGAGCTCCAACGGTATCATGCTGAACAGGATGGGACGTCCGCGTACGGGTCAATCATGCAACTCGCAAGACTAAACGCCTGGCTAACAATAGTGGTATCCTGCCTGCAGCACCCTGAGGGCCGTGGCAGTCGGTGGCGACGAACTTACAGCTTGATGTTGTCCAGGTAACTGGCCTCGGCAACCGCGCACATACTATGCTGGGTTTGTAGCGTTTTAATCCCCATTATTTCGAATTAACCAACAAGAGATGTTTCGGTATGGTTCTAATGTTGAGGGGGCGTCGTGCGAGCCTGTGAATAAGGGGACGGAACGGTCTGGTGAAAAGAGTGGTGAGTATTTCTTAGCAGGCGCCCCTGGAGTAGCCACAACCGTGGTAAACGACGGTTCAGAGAACACATTTTATGTGGCAGTACGGAGAACGTGATTTTCGGACAACATCTCCAGCATGCTTGGCGGTGTTTTCGGTTGCTACGTTGTAGGTGCAGACCGAAGCGAGGGACCGTGTGAAGTTTGGAATGGCGCGTCAGGCCTGCCACGGATTCTTGCCACAACTTTGGGTTCTCCCCCGCGCGCTGTTGTCGGAGCAGACGACGAGTAGCCATCAACGCAGAGAAGAGATAGAAGGAAGGGCACCATACTCGTACGTTGATAGCTCCCTCAACAGATTGCAGTTTTCATGTCTGCGTAATTGTAGTGCAGAGAGAATGGCGTGTCCATTGGAGAGGACGGCTCATGCAGGACTGGCCATGCACCAGGGTCTCTGTAGAACTCGTTTACGTACAAGCGTTGGTATAAACAGTGGCGCTGAGGAGTGGAAGGGCGAATGTGCAAATTCGACCGCACCACGTGAGCTTTCCTAGTAGTAGCAGAGGCCTTGCGCACGCCAAAACAGGGAGAAGCAGGAGCTTGACGCCCCCGTCGCAATATCTCTGCAAGCGGGACGTGATTTTCTGTGCAAATTATATTATCAACTGTAGACCGCCGGAAGCACACGCATTGTGGAGTGTCATCAATAGCGTCGATTGGTGCGAGACAAACCATGTACTGAACGAAGGCATGTTCAGTAGGTTGCAGTGACTCACGGTCATGCATACGGAAGAGAGATAGAACCTGGACCACCCATACAGCGTCTGTGTGTGCATCGTCGTCAACGGCCAGAAGCACGAAGCTGAATCGCTGCTAATTCGGCATGCCAAAGCTGCTATTTGCATAAACTCACTGTATGACATGTTTCCCCATTTAGTCGAGCCGGATGACATTCCGGTACAGATCATCGTCCATGACGGAAGGACAGAAGCCCACGAGAACGTAACTACTTTTGAGGATACTAATGCAGAGAGTCGTACGTTTCTAAACGGAATGTTGCTTGAGAAGCTCCGCGCGGATTAGTTCGAGCAGCACAGTGATGCATGGGTCCCCAAGCCGGAAAAGAGGATCGAGGAAGATGTCGGGAGCTTCTCCGCGTAGTGATTGGAGCATCGAGACGGTGAGGCGGCCTTCGTCGTTTCCGAGAAGCAACATGGCAAGGGTTCTCAAGTGAGCGAGTTCGCGGAGGAACATTCTCAAGCCTTCCTAACCAAAACGCGCCCCGTGCCTATCGTTAAGATCCCTATGCGAGGTTGTGAGGCGACGGGATTGGGAGACGGAGCCACCTTGGGTTAAAATGACAGCAAGGTTTTTGGAGTGCTGGACTCCGGGGACGGTTTCGTTCAGGGCTGTTGCCCTTCGCTTGAAGATTCGGCGGTATTCTTGCTTTGATGTAGCGTGAGCATCTTTCTAAACATCAGAATTTAGATTTTGGAGGCCTCCAGCGTGGCGGCTGTCCTCTGCAAGGTGGGCGCGGAGATGAAACTTCACGGTCATAAACCTGGCCGTGTGGTGGTCCCCAAAGATGTGGAGCACGGAGGCCCCAAACCTACTGACACAGTCCTCTAGGTTATGAACCTCTTCATAGCTCCAGCGCTTCTTGAGTCCGTGCCTCAAGCTGAGTATTAGAATGTCTGAGTACTGAGCGCAAAGAGATGCGAGGGGCGCGGAGTCAGCTTCATCACAGTAACGCTATGTGATTCCTGCGATAGTTGTAAAGACCATGTTGACGAGCTTGTCGTGTTTGGCCTCCAGAATGCCGCAGACTCCTTCATTTCTGTAGATTCCGTTCAGGCGACTGACATTGTCGGAGGTGGAGAAGTCGACTTGTAGGCTGGAAACGCAGAAGTCCCTCTGCATGGCAGTCGGAACTGTGCTTACTCCGCGAAGGAGAGCAGTGCGGATGGTTCTGAAATGCTTTCGACTGTTTCCGGCGGAAGCTTGCGCCGTGAATAGGACGGGGGAGTGGACCCTGAGAAATATGCCGGTCTCGATAAGCTTGGAGATGCCCAGGTGTAAATTGTGCAGCGGTTCGAACCTGACAATGGAGTGCATGTAAAGATGAGAGTTGGACGAAAGCAGGGGGCATATCTCCAGAAAGGTTGGCAGCCTCCGCAGGGAGGAGATGGCAGATGTTTGTTACGCCTCTGCAGTAGCAACTCGTGCCTGAGCCAGCCTGCCAAGCAAAGCATGAGCAGCGGCATCGGCCTCCAGTTCGGGCATTCTTATGCAAAGATGGATGCTGGACTGCGTGGTGCGCGGCGGGAATGACGCCGACGAAGTCAGGAGATTTGAACGTACTTCGCAACAGTAGCAAATCTCGCCGGTTTTTCCGTACGATCGAGTGCCGATGATGCCCTTCACCTCGGATAAGTTCCAACAATAGCTGGTGACGGCTGGGTGACATTTGCATAGACAATGGTAGGCATCTGAGTGTGTGAAGTCCACAGGGGCTTTTTCATACAGAGGGGATAGCAGAGAGTGCAGGGCAAATTAATGTATGGAGATTTCGGTGTCCGTTGCGCGAGTAGTTGAAGAACGAGGAAGGACGTCAAAGTCTTTTTCGTCCATGGTAGGGAGGAGCCGGACATGAAGATAGCCAACGGCACTGCGCTGGGACATTATGCAGCGTCAACAGAAAGTGGCAGTGAAGTTGAGAAGAGTTACATACACGAAATATTTGAAGAGGGCGCCGTTCTCAGGTGTGGTGGCGGATTTATCCGTATAGATCTGTATACAACCTACAAACGAGTGGGTCCCCGACGTCCTTGTGTCCCAGACGTCACCATTGAGGTTGCTACCTATGAATTCTTCCTTGAGGTCTTGACAGACTTGTCGGTGTACGTCAGTCTGCAGGGGATGCGTGAAGAGGTGTGTGTCGCTTTGCGGGGGGTCCTGACAAGGGTGCAAGTAGCAAGACTATGTGTTAGCTTGCGCTGCTCGCTTTCGCAGGATCTCAACCGGGTCCCAGAAGTAGGCAGTTCCGTAGAAAGAACCGTTGCGGTCCACGACACGAGTTGCGGAGAGGCCCTGATAGTGAAGCTCGTACTAGACAACAGCAAGTGTGAGGGAGCGACACTCCTATGAGGAGCGAACTCGGTCTCCAAAGCACGCGAGACAGAACTCGGGATCCCCCAGGATAGAGACGGCCTCGTCAACAGTATGCAGGCGGGCAGTCTTCTCTACTACGGCAAGAGAAACGGCAATAGTTTGTATGAGGGGTCGGTCTTACTTGTGGTCGATTGTACCTCAGCGGATGACACAGGAATGGGAGCACGGGAAGCAGAGGCGCCGGAGTCTCATCAGAGAGAACGTTATCACAGTAGAGCACAGGAGGTTCTGAGGTGAATGAACCCTGCGGAGAAGTAGGGACGAGCTCGGCCGTTTGGTGTGTTCGGAAGTGACACTATTGCTCGTGTTCGGAAAGGGAGTACGCGTCGGAAGACGAGTGGGCGCAGTGTCGAAATTTGCCGCGCACATTGGGGCCCTCGCAAATGTGGCTGCAAGGAGAAGTAGTGGCGGGAGGAGTGAGAGAACGGAGAGGTAGGACGTTTTCCATGGGTGGAACTATCGTCATGTTTTGACTACGTACAAGATGGTAGGTCTGGTCGCAAGCACTCCCGCGTCCAAGAATCTTAGTGCAGGTCTAGTGCACGCGGTAGTGGTAACGGTGGGAGACGGAGCCCGCCATTCGCCACACCCGCGAACTATTGTCTGTGTCGACAAGAACGCATCACGCATTCTCTGACGGCTAGTAAAACGCGAGGTCGCAACCAAGAAGCATTGATAATGTAATAATCGTAATTGAAAGACTTATGAATTTTCGTACAGTCAAGGGTAAGTTCAAGGCACGGCGGCGAAACATTGGAACGCAAGAACCTCCCACAGGGCCTCTTTCGGCCTCAGCGACGCGGGGCGCCACCTCTTCAAATCTGCAAAGGTACCCTCCCGTCAGCAGAAAGTACTGAGCGACGGATTTTCCTTGTGATGCGACGGCGTGCACAGGTAGGCACCGCGTATTCGAAATGATATTCGCACGGGCGCGAAGGGTCTGCGCGGGATAAAAGACATCGTTGAAGAGTGACGATACGTGTCATGTGCGATGCGAGGCGGAGAGTGTGGGCTGTTCGAGATGGACGGTGTGAGGGAGTGCGGGAGGTGGTATGTCGTTTACAAACTGGAATGGAAGGCAGGCGGGATGGGTGGTGTCGTTTAAGAGTATCGAGCCGTGTGGTGTGTAGTGCAGTGCCAAGAATGGGGTTTATTGGAGGTGAAGAGGGCGATGGAGTAAAGATAATGGTGTGTTGTGATGGTGAAAACGAGGGTCCGTCCAAATACTCTGGGAGGACTTTCCATGGAGCAGTCCGGAAATATAGTAGAACGAGCCTTCACACTCACCGGACGCGGTGAACGCTCTGTTGAGTTTGAGTAGGTGCGATGCGCAGCTGCACTTTTCGCAGATCCGAATGCAGCTAGCCGCATTCGGATCGGCGAAGGGTGTAGCTGTATTGTGGTCAAACTAGGGATGCACTTCCACACGTCCCAGTTCGCTGCGCAGTGTAATTTTTTGCTGGATATTGACAGGCCATAGTGGATCAGCTAGTATTACTAGGGCGGGAACTCTGAAAAGTGCGGTTCGAAGTTTCGTACGACTAGACATGGACGTCCACTTGGTGAAAGTCCGACTCTAGCAATACTACAATCGGACGTCCACCTGGTGAAATCCAGCGGCAATAATACGACATCTCGAACTGTAAAACGTTTAGTAGGCCACGGGTATTGTTAGGCCCCGTACTGCGCTCAGTGGGCGCCCGAGTCCATTTCCTAAAACACAGACACATTTACGTTATCAGTCGTTTCTGCAAGTATTGTGTGAAGACAGTAATGTTTGAGCTGCGTTCAAGTACGGAACAGCTCAACTCCACAGCGTTTGTGTGTGAGCAGCATTGTGGTAATCATATCGCAGTGGAAAATACCTTTTCAAATCCTCCTTGCATCAGAGAGCTAGAAGAGGAGGACGCGTTGGCCCGGAATTTCGTCGCCATCGCAGAGTCACAAGAGCTGAGTGGTGATATGAATAGTACTGAGGGGCCTAGGGTCTGTCATTCCAAACACTTCAGGCATTCATTTCCAGGGCATTAAACAGAACTAATAGAGTGGCACGTTTTAGTAGCAGCGATACTTCTGGGCCACGTTGCTTTCTTCGGTTACTACGGCAGTTGAATCATTTAGTCGTGGTCGTATCCGCTGGTGTTTGCCGACCGTATCCTCAACACTGTACTTCGTTTTACACTATTGGTACCTACTTCTTTTCAATATATTGTTCCCACAACCGGGCTCGTCTCCGATGATGTACGTAAATCTCGTGAGCTTAGCCATCTGGCGACCGTTCAGGCACACCCAGTGTAAATGCTCTGCCGTGACCATGTTTATGTCCCCTCGCTGCCACGCCGCCAAACTCAAATCGGTAGCTCTCGATCGCACCAGGGACTGTTCAATACTTTCAGTGCAGGAGTACTCCTGCAAACAGAATTTGAAACGGCTGATATTGCTACAGCCAAAGTAGAGAGACCATGGAAGTGTCTACGAGGGTAGGTAGACGATATCACTGTAACCAGGCGAAAGGCGCTCGTCTACGGTGGAAACATCGCGGAAGGTTAGGCACTGGCCTTAGTTGATCGTGTCCGCTGCGTAAGTACATAAATCCTTTGTAGGTACCTCTGAATTGATAACATGGTAGGTCCGAAACGGGAAACAGACAGTCTGGATACAAGCTTCTGTACTATCGAGACGAAATGAGTGTTCTTAGCGGGCATTGAAAGTGTAAGTGCTTGCAAGAAAAGTCATCACTTCTGTTTGCAACTTTAGAAATGAAAAACTATTACGCTTGCCTCTGGAAAGCGAGCAACTTAGCACGCCATTGACTTCATGCACAAGAGAAAGTGTACATGAATGTCCTGCGAACCATGAGACAGACCATAATCGTCTAGTTCGGTATGCGATTGGCGTGGTGAATGGTGCCCGACAAGACCTATTACACGCATGGTTCGAACGTCAGATGTACAAGGTGACCGTCCAATGTGTCCGAGGAATGCGTTACTAGAACCGGAAGATAGCTGAGCGTTCGGGAGGAGAAAGACTGGACTAGACTAAAACCGGATGACCCAACCCATGGAACAAAACGAGAGCGGCCATGCCGGGGAATATGTTATGCCCGGTACACTTTGATTTCCGTTCGTACCATGCTCCGGCCGGAAGTAAATGATCACTGCGTGCAAGGAGCGCAGTTACTACAGTGCGCCTTCCATTCGCAGTAATCACCACGAATCACAGTTATGGGTCCAGTTTGAGATACCTCGCATGACCGCAGTCTCACCGATCCGCCGAATTTCTTACCATACGCATATCTACAAGAGTGGCGTACGGATGCCAGCCGTCGGGTTAGTCTCCTCAAAGCATCCCACGATAAAGGAACAGACACGATATAAAACACATTGTTCGAGACATTGGGGCGCACACTATGCAAGCGATCACTGCCTTGTGCCCAGAATTCCATCGTCGCCGACGCACGAAAGGACGGATCTCTTGGCAACACTCAAGAAGACTCAGTTGTCGGTGTGCTGGAAGTCGTTCGACTCATCTTAGTAAGTACGCCGATTGTAAACGTGTACGGGCGATTCTCGTCTTCCAATAAGGTCGAATTGTGCAGTCGAGGCGCCAACGATGAACTTTCACCGATTTTGTCAAGACATAGAGGCTATGCAGGTCCTCATCTCAAGCACCCAAATATGTCTCCTAAGTCACAACTAGTGGTGTGCTGGCGATCACTCCCTTCAGCAATTCCGACCTCGACGAAGCTACTCTCACTCGTCCAAGTTTACAACTGATGTCTACATCCGATGAACGTGTTAGGAATGAGGTGCGTACAAAGCTTGTCTTAGTTGCCGACAAATCTCTATAAGAGATGATGGAGATCTGTGAAGGCGTTGGAAGTATCGCAACCTATCAGTACCAATAGGTAAGGACGGACTCATTCCATTCCTACATTTGTACAGAAGTAACGTCCGCTCGCGGACGACGTCTTTAAATGCCGCAGTCGAGGAATTGGTCCTGCGCGTGACACCCCACGAGTCCTCGGATTCTGTCTCGAATATGTTTTCCTACGCCGAAGGGTCCTACAAGCTCAACACCAGCGACATAGCTGCTGATATTCGTAGCGTAACTCAAACCGCAAGACAATCTGCTGAAATTTTCGCTCTGACAGAGGTTCTGTAGATCGTTGAACGGAAGGTCAACCAAGCCTTGTTGTCAATCAACAAGCCATGGACGGGCCGGGACTCCAGAATGGATGGTATTTATGGAGCCAATTGTAATTACCGCTCTAAAGATTCAGCATTCCGGCGCTCCACCGGTCGAGGAGAATCTTGGCAAGGCTATAAGCCTTTTCGAGACGGCCAGGAGCGAGCCCGGGACTTCAAAGCTACGTATCCCGATCGTGGATCTAGAAACTATCAGCGGGAAGACCTTTCATACAAGACATAGAGCTGCCTCACGGAAAAGATCCGTCAAGAACGTGAAAGCCGGCACGTCGACGAGGGCGACAACTCGCAGCAAACCCCTTCTCTTCGCACGGGTTCCCACTTGCCATGTCAGACCTAAGTAGTGCAACGAAGAGGGGACCCGCTTCCAAACTGCCACCTGGATCCTCGAACCTAAACCCAGTTATCGACCATAGCTGCTCCTGAATGGTTTGAGGTATAGATTCTGCTGCTACATATGCGGTCGTTATAGAAATTAAATTGAAGCTGCCTAATGTTGAAAGGCGAGTTCTATACCACGTCTGTGGCATAAAATACAATGAAGCATCTCTCATAGTCACGATGTGAGATCTACCGATAAGAACTATGCGAGATATCGAAGTGAACATGCCGATTTATGTCGACCTCGGGACTGGTGGTTTTTTGTCGAGAAGCGATATACTTCATCAGTCAAACAAACTCGGCCCCCAAAACCTGTCTTATAACTCCTCCTACTCGAAGCCTCTCAAACAGGCGGGTAGCGTTTGAGAAGTATAAGAAATTATTAAGCAAAAGTGACGGCGACATCGTCAAATCATACCTTCAATTCAAACTACACAAAATAGCTTTCACATCAGCTCATCGCTCTCCCTGCAGCCACCGCAACTCCCAAGAAAGTAAGAAATATTGATTGGATGGGGTTGCATATCGAGGAAGTGAACGCTTTGCGGGTAAAGTGAACAGGTCTTTTCATCTATCATTCCTTGACATGCTCGCTGTCTGTAAAATGGGCAACGCTCTTCATCCCAGAACTCAAGGGGCTCCCCAAAATGTCGTCGGGAGATGCACTTCACGCTAGTCTATGAGTAGACCATTCCACCGTAGGAATGTCTCAATCCGGAAAATCCTCATCAATTTCAAAGAGAATGCACAAGTGGGCTGCTTATTTCCAGCAGAGGTCAGCAACTTCCTCATTTTGTACATGGTGGATCTCCACATGCCATTTTCCTGTATAATACTTATGGAAGTACGGAGAATGGAGCCAGCAGCTATGATCTTGGACATCTATTGGATAATTGTGCATGGGGCACCACCCACAGTTTCCACCAACACGGCGCACTTCAACTCCAGGTTTACGGAACCCCTACGATACTTTCATACCTCCATAGAACCTTGACAGGCAAGAATGTTACATAAAGTTGGATTTATGGATAGTAAGAACTCAGTTTTAAGGAAAATAGCTCAAAGACTAATCAGACGTGGTGACGACTTCTCTAAACGTCGCGTCATTAGCATTGATTACGGGGAGATTCTTTGGTAATCGAAGTTTGTTCGCAACGTACCCTTCGGAAACATGGACGAAAGCGGTTTTCAGATGATGAGAGGTTATACCAGCTCTCTTGCTACTCTTCCTCAAATCCACGTTACGGAAAAGGTTTCAGAGGCCCACCAAGAGCGAGATGCCAGAAGGGCACTTCATCTGTTCCAGAAAGATCGTGATCACGTTTGTATATCTCAGTCGAAGCTCGTCAAATAACAGAATGTCTATGCTCTCAAACGCGGAGCGCTATTCGGCACATGGCAGGTGCAGTATGTGAAGGACCCAACTCCGCACTACGTCACACCTTCATCGAAACCAAGATCAAAGGGAAAGTCGAAACTTGCAGCGTACGAAAATGTCCACGTTGCACCAACTTCCCGATTAATGCAGGATCTCGAAAAGATCTGGTACCTGTTTCCAAGATCGGACCGCATTGCAGAAGGCTCCCAGGACGTTGACGGCGACGATGCTGTTCGAATGGATCCCGTATTACCAGAACTTGCCCTCTTGGACGATTGTGCATTTGAATAGGACATTGCCCGACGCAATTGTCTAGAACTTACCTCAACAGCATAAGGCGAAGCTGAGAAGGGCGATCGACGCTCATCAAACTCTCTGGATATCGAATCAGTCAGCGTTGAAACAAATGTTGGTGCTTCGATAGACCTCAAGGTAGCACTCTCGGCAAATTATCAGTCACCATCGTTTTTCTGCTCAAAAAAATCTATAACATTCAACAACTGAGCTCTATCTGTTGACCGGGGGTCTTTTACCGCCTTTCACCCTATCGACAAATTACAAGGACCTCCAAAGCCAGGAAAGGACTTCGATAACATCCATTGGATAACGCCACAATTATTTCCGAGCTCGCTGCAGTCGTCGGAGCAGCACATCGTTAGAGATATCCTCCACGTTAGCTGCAAAAGAAATTGCGACTGGATATCAACTTCAATTTGTTCCTCTGTCGATTTTCGACCAGGCTATACCCGCTAAAACCTGCAACTAATGAGAGAAGTGTGAAGAAGTACATACGAGATCGCTTCGAAGAGAAGCCGTTCTCATTTTCTCGCCTCAACTCTCTCAGGTCAAGCTCGATGGAGACACGCTTAAGTTAAAACTGAAATGCCTTCTCGTTTCGCGTGGGATTCGAGCCAAAGTCGAGAGAAGCTTCCGCAAGGACGCAGCCATGGCGCAATTCCCAGTAGCGCGTATCTTTCTTTCAGCTGCTCCCGTACTCGGACTCCCTCGATCATTAACTGATATCAAAGGAGCATACCGTCAGGGAGTCTACTTGTCGCGCAATATATACGCCCGTCGTCCGAGAAACTGTACTGACTCGGGAAGGACTGTCTAGAAACTGCTGAAGCTGGCATCCGTTACTCTCGGGTCCGGTCGTATTCAGAAGCTTGCTATCGAGCGCTGGGTGAGCATTCCAGGTATCTGCACTTTTCCCGGCTTTTCGCAGCTATTCGTACAGTGTAGAGAGGCCGGAAAAATGCAGCCTCTGATCGCCAGAGGCGTTGACGACGTCCTGCTCCGAGAATTCATACCGCACAGTAAGAAATTCCACGACACTCTGCGTAAATGATTCGATATCGCATAACCCTTCTTGGCCGCAACATTATATTCAGCCGACTGCATAGATCAAGAGGGCACTGCACTGATATTCACCTGGGTATAAAGAAATAAGGAAATCAGATCGACCAGTCTTCTCTCACGCGGAACCGGCGCGAGCGGCAAGATGCTACAGGCACGTTAGCAGATGTGACTGTGTATTTGCGACTGACTGGCTCCTTCAAATTTCTCGCGCATAGGATCCTATCGCAGGCTTTGTCCGTTGCAAGCATACTTTAACAATCAATCTACTGGCTCTTTATTAGGGAATTAGTTACTACAGACAAGGTGCTCCTAGATATAGCTATGTTTAAACACGGCTTGTTCTTTAAAACAACCGAGTCTACCAAAGGTCCTTCTTCCTCTACTTTCTCTGACGCAAGTCAGAGAAGCAGAGCACATGGACAAACAGAACATTATTCGGAAACATATGTGCCAGCGGTGGTGCGTGCCTGTTCCATGTCATACGCTGGCTGCGCAGAAAGCAGAGTCAAGAAGCCTTCTCTTTTCCTGGAATGGAAATATTCGCCATGACAACGCCTACGAATTACGACGTCCCACTCGAAGAACATCTTTTAAGTTATGTGCGAATTGCGACGAACCCTTCCATTTATACCTACTGTGGACTCGCATTGATTACACGCAGCAATCATGTCACTCCATGAAGGCGATGGTCAAAGGCTCAGACCGACATTTGCAAGGATGAGAGACTCATATGACACGGGAGAGCTGTCGAGGATGCAATGAATGCCAGGAAAAGTCAACCTTGCGGATGGGGTCACCAAAGACAACCCAAAGATGACTCACACGCTCAACTTGGTGAAGAGTTCGCGCAGACTCCATGGAAAAACTCTACTCAAAGCACGTAGAGTATCACTGAAAAAACAGGAGTAATGGTTTCATCGTTGGTTTCATCCATATACCTTCGTCATCATCAAGTAGAACACTATTACTCCTGGGTAGTCTGCCTCCCATTTCATCTCGCTTCGTTCATCAACTTGCGCCTCTTCCTCTTTGTATTGTTCTTGTTCCTGCCGTTACCGACTTCTCGTTTCTTCGGTTCGCTATACTCAACTATTGCAGGACATACTGCCCCGGTACTGATACACGCTCTGAGAGCCGCTCTTCCTGTGGGTGGGCAACGCGTTTCGTTACAATCGAAGATGATACGAATAGTGTCATCGACTAAAATCGCATAGTCGACGTCACTATATGGAGTCGAATCAAAAAATCGGACGATGAAGACTCCCTACGTCTTGATTTGGATACCCTTCCTACTCCCAAGCTCGTTGTCACAACGATGATTACACATGTAGTGACTTTTGCGGCTCGTTTGAATCCAAATACCGACCGGCTTGGGCGAGCCCATCTCTCCAAAGTCAATCTTCAGAATTTCTTTCGCAGCGTCTATCCCACCTAATGACCGTATGCCATTACCAACAGCTGCGCACAGGTAGCCACAACTCCTCGGAATGCAGTGGACTCGTCTTCTGCTTCCAAAGAAGTGACGGGACTTCGTACGTTTTTAACCATATCCGCGACCTCCAACTGGCACAAGCCTGTTCGGATGCGTAGTGCACCAGGGGTTGACAAATTTCGTATCTTTGGGAACCTTTTCGTTGGGCCAGTTAACCTCAACCTGCTCGCCAGAGGGATGGACCATATCAAGGTTGTGACCCCCCGGGGGCTTCAACATTTCTAAGTTCAAGGTATGAAAGTCGATCTCCGAAAAGCCACATGGACCTGCACGGCGGCGTTAAGGTACATAAGCCGCGTTCGGGATCCATCCGTAACGAGCATAATCCGCATACCACACGAGCTTAACATTGCAGTTATAGTCGCCTGGACCGCCCTCTCCTTCCTTCATGAGCTGCGAGCTGCGAGAACAGAACTTGAGTGGCTCTACATCCTCGCATCGAACGTTTTCGCCTCCTCGTGTGAGACTCCAATCAAAAAGGGCGGCAGCCGCATTCTTTCCTTCAAAGGTTCCACCTTTGAACCCTTCCTCCTTCACCTGCTCAAAACGACTGCTCTCAAGCCCAACTGCAATCACATCATCTTCGTCCATTCCCGGGAACACGATGGCATTCGGACAGTTTATCGCTATCAATTTCCAGTGGAGTAACCTCATAGCTCAGAACTACTGGGGTTTGTACCCATGACATTTCGGGGCCTCAGAATTTCGCCCCCGAGGTTGATGTTGAGCCGAAACAGGTGCGGCCTACAGAAGTTTTAAGTCCCGCCGTGATGAAGTGCGGAGCTAGAGATCGGAAGCTCGACAGGTCAGCGCGATACAAGTCGCAAGAAAGAGCAACCCGGGCTTTTCGCAATCGCCAAGAGGAGACTCCGGAACCGCCATGTCCGTTATTTTTACGCTCACGCGCAGTATGGGACCTTTCACAATCAGCCTCAATTTGATGCCAAATCAGGGATCTCAAAAAAGAGCGTGAACGGGGTGTGTATAGTTGGCCTGGTGAATGGTACGCGTACAGTACTATTACACTGATGGCTAAAATGCGACATGTACGAGGGTACCATCGGACGTATTCCACGTGCGCGAGATAAGAACCGGCAGATACTCGAGCGTTCGAGGGGAATCAGAGGTGGACTAGGCTGCAACTAGATGACACGAAATGCGGAACAAGATGAGATCGGCGGTGCGCGGGACCTTGCTGAGCCCGCTACACTCGACTTTGCGTTCGTACTCTGCTTCGGTCACAGGTAACGCCCCACTACGTGCGACTAGCGCGGTTACTATAATGTGCCTTCAGTCCGTCCCACTCACTGCGCATCACACGGTAGCCAACTGGAGCGATTCGATTGCTAACCAGCGATAGGATAGGCATTTATGGAAATTCTCACTGGATGCTACGTGCCCTCCCGGGGAATGTGCTCCGGGATGGCGTACACTAGAATACAATGCGTAGCAAAGTAGGGGGCATATATGAGACGTTGGAGAGATGAGAAGCTAAAGCAAGCTAAACGCTCTTTCCCAGTTTCACGTTAAAGACGCTTCACTTGTACTGGGCTGAGTTCCCAATATCCAATCTATACTCTGTCTCCAGAGATGTCGGTAGTAGTCTTGATGCATCACGACTAGCTGTATCTTTTGCATACAACAGGTGATGATGGCAGTCAATGTAATCTAGAGTGCCCCAAGAGGCAACACTCACGACCACCAATACGTGAGCAAAACTATTCACATTCGTCTGCATCAACGAAAATGATAGTCTCGGAAAGCCTTGCAACAGACACTACTCCGCATCGATGCCTTTTTCTGCTCTACACTTGGCGACTTGGAGTAGTGCACCGTCGAATAGTCACGAGTGCAAAAAGCTGTGTAACCGGCCTTACCGGAGTCTCGCGTAAGTGGTATGTGAGGCTATAGTAGTACAGAAACTGCGAAGTCGAGTACCGAGGGCTCCAATCTATAGCGCAAATTGGCACTGCAGTAACCAGATGGCGTAATTCGAACGTTTTCAGTATCCCGACGTTTTACGTTGTATCCAGCCGACGAAAGAAGAGACCTGATTCTTCCCATCCAGTCCTCAACGGCGCTCGCACTGTTACCGCGGATTATAACCGCTGCTAGGGAATAATACCTTAAGTTCAGCACCACGCTCAAGAGAGCGCAACAGCTCCAAAAAAAACTACTCACAGGACACCCGAACTCATGATTAGCACAACTTCTCGATCTACGTCTAGACGTACCGTATCCGGCGACATTAAGTACCACTTTCGCAATCCTATTCAGTGCCCGCCTAATAATGCAGAATTGGGAAAGACCAGGCTATAATTGCGCTGATATATAGATCTCTGCTATCGTCAGAATACGCCAATTGTCCCGGCTCCCTCTGAAACAGACAATTTCGGCAAACGTCCTCTCGCCCATTTCAGTTAGGCACGATTACATCAAATCACGCCCACTCAATTCGTTCATTTCTTTCGAAGTCCGGTAAACCTGACGATCTTTCATGGCAGCAGGCTGGGCGACGCCCGCTTATACGTGTGTCCAAATAGTTGTGGGGGGTTGTTGCGGTTCATTGGCCATGCTGATCTTTTCGAAGGCCTCGTCCTATTCCTCACCCCACGTGAGGTGGCAAGATCACCGCCCCACTACTTCTCCTGGAAACGTTCATCTCGGGATGGTGTCACTACGACGGTGAGGTTTACTATGAGTTGAGATACACCTGATCGTATGATACTTAAGGCAGTAGGTGCTCGAGTACTGAGGATACAAGAACGTAATTTAACGGAGGGTGGGCCCCACAGATCAGATTGTACGTGCCCGTTGTATCACCGTATTTAGGTGTTATTGGAACCACATTGACACCAGATCAATATGGAGGACATCATCGGTCTTATGGAAGCGTTGTATTGACTTTCAGAGTATTGCATATGATCCGTCTAGTGTCGCAGCGCGAGAATGGATGGTTTGGATCAGCTCTAGTTGGCGTCATCCACTCTAGGTATGGCAACGATTGCAAACTTCATATTCTGTAATCTCGACATGCCTAGCGTAGAACTACTGCCTGTCAGGAACCCCAACATGCTCTCAACCCTGAAACCTATTCTCTACTGGCAAAAAGCCGTAGTTGGGATATGCTTACCTGATGAGGCACCAGATGCCGGTTCGGAAGGCGATCAACGAAATGCAGCCGGTGTGATACCTCTACTAACAGTACAAACAGGCTCATGCTCCACCGCTGAGGTGCTTCTCACGACTCAGACCGTTGCAGCCGTTAGCGGGCTATAGTGAGCCTCCTTTCGGAGATGTGCTCCATGGCTGACCCTGATTGAATCAGTGTACCCACTACGCGCAGTGCTATTGCAGGGGGGATCCTGGTGAGCCCTTCTGGGTCCACACCTGAGGTTACGTTACGGTCGCGGCCTTCGCTTAGCCACGCGTGAGCTAAGCATGCCTAAATAGGTGGCAGGCGAGACTTTGGCGTATGTTCCGAGTCACCACATTTAAACGAGTGCTGGTGCAATCCCCGGGTGTCTTCTTTATTGCGCGGATGCATTTTAAACGCATTATGTACGACCATTGAGTGCGGATGAGTATTAAATTCGAGTCGAGTTAGCGTTGCGCTACCTACTGCAAAACGCCATGACACTTAGAACAGTTTTTTTCAATGAGCGCAGCCGTAACTTTGCTTACGCAAGTGCTGTTTCATAACTCTCCTTTGCCTTCCTCCATGAACAAAACAAAGATCACTTACTGGGGAAAATCTATCGTGTCGTGTAATAGCTTCAGTACCTTTGTTGTTGTAACGAACACCTCCCCATGCCAACGAAGCCACTAAGTAGTAGAGGATTAGAGGGAGAAGATGGCCCTCCCAGATGCTTAGTAGGTTCAAAACGACGAAAGGCGGCTTGAGCTTTTCTGGAGCCGCTTTTCCGCACTGCGCACTATCTCGGTCGCAGAATCTGCGTATCCCCCGTTATATAGTTGCAATGTGTGTCGTTGTTCCCCAGTGTCAACGGGGGCGATGATTTTCTTACGACTACTGCTGAGTATTTCGCTATATTATCCCAAAAGGTACGTCGTAGCCCCAGTAATCGCCGCCCATTGTTCTCGCTGCGCCCACACCGCCCACTGCACCCTCTATTTGGCCAAATCCTTTTTCGTTCCTTGATCCAGCTCCA
This sequence comes from Endocladia muricata, assembly GCA_032356245.1. NCBI lineage: Eukaryota > Rhodophyta > Florideophyceae > Gigartinales > Endocladiaceae > Endocladia > Endocladia muricata. Next base: position 20,382 of record JAUKWC010076493.1, read on the forward strand.
GTGCTTCCCATTTGGGGCTCGCCTCTACCCCCACTCGCCCCATAATTCACGGACGGCGTTGTCAGAGCAGTGTGGCGCGCCAATCATCTTGTCACTGTCAGCTTGGTTGGCCTCAGCAAATCTCAGGATCTTTATTTCTGGTTGGCGTCTAGACTGCAAGACAGCACACGCTCCCGGTGCGCAGGTTTTGAGGGCCACACTAGGTATGATGAGACGCTAATCTGAGCCAAGTGTGTAATCCATTCCCAAAAGACGTACACAGATAAGTTTCATATGCCGTCGTGGGATTTGTATACGCGAACATTGTAAAGACTGACTGCAGATTTACGAATACCATCTTCTGCGGTGAAAATATACGTATTCCCTAAACTTCGGTGCTACCTACACAGATGTATCCGTCATCTACCAACTTAACTGGATAGGTCCTTCCATACTGGGAGGACAAGCAACCTTTCTTTGTCGCAGAACAAATCCTTTCCTGGCCTAGGGCATCGGAAGGCTTCAAACAGTCGGCTAACTTCCAGGGTAGAACGACCTCAGTACAGCCTAGGCCCGCCGCGAAGGGGACTTTCTGGTACAGGATAGGAAACGCACATCGAGAATAACCCAGACCGTCTCGACGATACATCAACTTTCCAAGCAAAAAGAGCGAAAGCATGGAAGGTTTCGAGAAACTAGAGCAGTAGAAGAGCAGTACTGTTGCAGGCGGACTGGGGCAGAAGGACGGAAGAAGAACGCCGGCTGGAACGGCCATAAGAATGAGGGGGTGAGCATACCCTTCGTTCCAGGCGAGTGATTCGCCATGGTTTATTGCGATGGTCGCAGTCGGTCTCGCTGGAGTTTGGCACGAGTGGCCATAACCAAGTCAGTATTCCTGTCTCGCAAAATGCAGAACATACAATCTTTGACGGCTAAAAAACCGCATGCTGCAGTCTAGGCGACCACCTCCATCGCCGACATGGTTGATTGAATGGATTCAGGATGGTCCCAACATATCAGTCAAGATGTTCACTTGAACTTGATGCTGAGCCTTGCCAGTTCTAATCTAGGATACACCGCGACAAATAGTCACATAGCTACCAGATCAGCTGTTTGTTACTGCAATTCTATAGCAAAGTGCGTGTGGACTACCTGCAACGGCACACAAACTGAGTGTTTCGGATGCTTATATAGTTAGCATACAAGTTTAGTGCTTAATTCGTACTGATTTGAAATCAAGGTACTCATGCTTGTGACTACTGCCCAATCCCCAAGTGCAGCGCCTGTCGATATTCGCAGTGAGTACCAACGCCTTGCTGACCCAATATGTATCCACATCTCTACGTTGTACACCGTGGCATCATGCTCAAACAGTCATATGTAACCCACAGGACTAATGCAACATCACAACGACGTGGCAGGATACTCACGCACGAGAAAGCTCTCACTGCCGAACTGGAGGGTACAGTCGTTGCCATGGTATCTGTGAAGACTACTGGGATTTGAGATGTACGAGCACTTTGGGTAAGAACTGCTGCAACGTTGGCTAAGCGGGGGGGTTGAATTGATGCTTGGTCAAACTGTCGGTTTGATTAAGAGCTACGACGGCCGATATATGCTGATAAGAGCAGAGTTATACAATCCAGCGCGACTGGTATCTTGGTTACTGATCCAGCCTTGTCAAGAGGACATACTGAACGACTGGGCTAGGAGAGATCTAGTCGAACAGTTGAAACGATAGTTTATAGTGCTGCTCGCTTTCTGCTGGACGAACCTTCAAACAACGACTGGCAATACATACTCTTGTATGAAACGCACTGAGCGCAAAACCTACTTTCAACATCCCATGCGCAGCAATTCAGGCCAAATTACGACTCATATGAGCACGAACAGCCCATTTTAAATTCTAACAATTGCCAGCGAACGAATCACAGCTTCCAGATATTTGGCGGCTTCTCAAGAAACTTCCGGAAATGTAAACACATATGCTACTGGAATTTCATTCGCATTATTCAATCAGATCATGCAGCATCAAAATACCATTGTAAGCTATTTGCGTTCACGTAACTAATATGCGCGTTCTTCACGAGTGAATATTGCTACAGGAGGCATTGAATTGGATTCTGAAAAGGACATTTAATGTCGCTGGCTACAGTAGATACTGTAGATTGAGAAAGATATGTTATCCATGAGTTTGAGTATCGAGTAAACAGATTTCGTTGGAGCTGTGGAGCTCGCTTGAGCGTAGTGCTGGACCAGGGGTATCATCCGCGAGTGGCATCTGTAATCCGCGCTAATACCATGGAAGGAATACTGTGGCATTGTATAGTATAACCGCATGCGGTTGACCTGCAATGGGCACTTTAAACTTTCGAGGTGATTGTCCCACGGTACTGTATTTTCGAAAACAGAAGCGTCGTAGCATGTTGCTATTTGCCTAAGGATCACCTCGTTGTATCGCTTATACAGATCCATGACAGTATGTTTAGTCATGACTGTAGAGCGTGGGCGGAGTACAGTGATATAATGCTACAGTCGGGATTTGGAACTGCAAGTCATGCGGTTCTGTGAGACACTTGAGGCAGTAGTCAACGGAGTACTCTCTTCTTTTAACTCTATGGTTCACGATCAGCGAGAACTCATAAAAGCACCTGACCCTATACTTATAAAAATTTCTGATTATTTTCGACCAAGTCATGTACGATTACCTATCTTACTGTGGTGTATAATTAAACAATAGGAAAGATTGAAATTACCTTTCTAGTCTGCTTCGCAACACTCATATGTTGAGCGTTTATGGTTTGTACAACGTCACATCATATGTCCTCATGCTACTCTATGTCCATGCTGCATGATGCTCGTCGCGCTCATTCTTGTGTTAGGCGTCGTCTCCTTCAAAAGTGGAAAGTGAGCCCGCAACATCCATGTTGCAATAATCATCCATGGTCACAATTCGAAGTTATCGACAGTACCTAAGTATGCCCTGGACGGACTTCATTCTTGCAGTCGTAAACGTGCTTGTTGCTAAACGTTTGTCTGCAATGAACGGACGCTGCTCATGCAAAGAACTCAACAACTTGATCCTTGCAGTATATTTATCTCTTTCTTTAAAGAACTAGCTATTCCGCGTGTGCACGGATTACAGCACCAGTTGCAAACTACTACTGAAGAGTAAGTCTAAATGATAATCGGATATTCAGATGTTTTGTACAATAGAAACAGGCAACGGATGATTAGCCGATATCCGCCACAGCATAGTGCAGTTACCCTCTCCACAGCTCTGTCAGGAGCAGTACAGGGCAGGAGATACTTGTGAGGTTACGGTTGACGAATTTCTGCAATGATAAATGAGACCGTAAAGTACAGCAATGGACAACGTCCATTTCAGATATCGATCTGCAGAATTCTCTATTCCGTAATGCGCTTTCAGAAAAGTAGCACCGGTGTGAGTACGAGTGCGACCCCTTCAGGTACAAATGTCCTACTCAGCGTCTGTATATTTCTAGGATGACAAAAGAGAGGCAAGCAGATCATTCTTTTAGTGCTAAGCGTGAGCACGCCAGCTGATGGCGAGCAGGGCTTATCGAAACCTCTTCTAGGCGCGTTGCTCAGAGTCCATAAACGTTTGCGTCTGGCAAAGTTATTGGGGCTATAGCCTCGCGGTATCGACATGGACGACGGGAACTCGAGCTGGAACTGTACATACAGGAGGCTTGGGGCCATAATGTATACAACTTTTCTGCACCACGGCGCTTCTATTCCTCGCAGACCTTCTCTAAGCACCTTGCAGCCACTTTGCTCACAAGAAAAATGCGGAGCTCTGTATATATTACAGCTGCAGCACGTATTGCAGAATTCTGAGAAAAGCATTGCAGAATTATGTTTGCCGAAACTCTATTATCTCTTGTCACAAAGTGCTACTGAGTTGAATGGCGCAGTCCGCCATCAGAATAAGCGTCATCCCTCTAGATCGTTGTCGCGTGCTCTTGAAGCAACACCTCTAGTAGCTCAATTACAACAAGGCACCACTTTAATGTACAGAGGTACCTGCTCTGGTTCGTTTCCAATGACATGAGTTAAGGGTAACACCAAAGCCGCCATTTGCTCTCGGCTATGTGCCCAGGTATTTTCAATCCATTCTCAGCACTACAATACAGAAAAATGAGTCTACAGATTGTATTGGAAGTAGTGTAGATGCCTGGATGCCAGCAACTCTAGCGCTCAGCGCGTCGCACTGTGCATGGTTTACAGGTTTCCACGTTTCATCTTCTGAAAGCTCTGTGGGATGGGGGGGCGTTTGCCACCATGGTGGACACAGAGGCAGCCTTCCTCTAACTCCTTTTCTCCTTTTACTTCTTTAATAGCGCTAACTCATATATCAACGATACTCGCGCCCGGTCTCTCCATATCCCATACCGTTCAGATATTTGAAATATTGTATAAGACATACGACGAAATCGACATCGACTGTACATGTCCTTAACGGTACAGGGAATCCCCATCCTCTGAGTCTGATGTGGGACCCGAATTCCAGGTATTTATTGTATATATGGAGGCAAAACAGTCCCAGAAAACGGTCAGAAGTGCCCTGGTGCGAGCGCGGAATGCTTCTGGTGAAACAGAAGAGGATTCAATTGCGCTTGTTGGATTGTATTCAGGAGAGATATCAGGGTTCACGTGCAGCAATACATGGGAAGATCTTTCCCGAGAGAGTAAAAGTGCCGATGCATAGCTAGCTTGAGTCAGGTAGCGGGTCAGTGACTACTCTAACGAGTGAACCCATAAGGTTTTCTACAGGTGTTACAGGCATTGCCCTGGGAGAAGGACGATACAACACAATGGTAGGAGTAAACCCTCGTGCGCCGCAATGCTGTCGAGGACTGCAATAGATACCGCGAAGATGAAGCAAGGATCTTGATAAGATTGAACTATGGCGCATGGAGTGGAATTCGGGAGATTAGTATTGGGGCCTGGAATCAAGACTGGAGTGTGAAAAGGCAAAGAAGCTGGTTAGGCCCCCGAAAGACGACGGGCGGGGATAGTAGCTGGATATGCAACTGCAACGTCGGAAGTGCGCAGCGTACACTATGAAACGATGCTGATCTGAGACAAAGTGTGTGCTTATCAAATTTGTGATAGTTCTGGCATATGGCTATTCCAGAACTAGCATGACAGTGGTGTCGCCGTACCTGCACCACGCTCCAGAAAACAAAAAATACCTTCCGAGACCTTTCTGTCTTTCCTAATTCCGCGCTGCCTCCCCATTCAAGCCCCACTCGGCTTCCTACTCCGAGGCGGTGCAAACCCTCTCTTCCTCACTACGGCCATGTCTGTTATCTCTTTCCCCTCGACTTCTTCTTTCAGTACATCGTCATCCCTTTCTGATGCCTTCCCGCAGCCCACACTTTGCACTTCCTCTCGCGCTGCAGGTTCTTTCTGTCCTCCAATATCTATGTCGACCCCTCATGGAGTCATCCGCACCTCACCAGATCGTCTCACCTTCCGGCATGCCGCTCGTCATCTCCTCATTCCCCTTGTTTCATACTATCACATTCTCTCTCTACCTTTGCCGATTAGTGTGTCAGGCAGTTGGACCTTCGTACTGGCCAGATTCATGCTCGGCAATGCATTGCAAAGAGTGGCATCCTCTGTGCTTTTCTGGATTCGCAATGGATTGCGGGGCAGGTTTATCCGTCTGCGCACCCCCAGCCGCAAATAGACATAGACCACCGTACGAGGGAGTATAGAGGACGGGCGACGGAATGTTTTAAGTGAAGCAAAGTGAATGACGAGGTGATTAGGACATGCAATAAGACGGAGGAATCTTGACAACCAGCAAAGAACAAGAAGGCACAAAGGTTGTGGATAGGGAAACTTCGGGGAAACTTCGGGGAAATACCACGAGAAATGGGATAGGGAAGATAGTTTACATGGAGGAGGCAAGAAAGATGGTGGCGATGGAGTGATGAACTCATCCTTTCTGGGTGACGATGGGATTTTGGAGGTAGCCGGGGTTGTGAAAGCGAGAGTACAAAGTTGCAGTAGAGACGGGCAATGGACCTGGACGATATTTATGTGGATGAGGGAATTTGTGGGGCGAGATTAGCGTTTTAAGGAGATGTGCGAGAAGTTCCTCGGAGGAGGAAGGCAGGGAAAGGGCTGAGTGCCGTATGAAAGGAGAATATGGGGGGCCACCAGAACGAGAGGGGTTTGTCAAGGTCATGAGGCTGAGAAAGGTATGATAGGTGACGGAAGGAAAGGCACATAGCTCAGTACTGGAAGATGTCTCACCATGAGCATCATTCGAATTGACATCGTTCTGGAGGATTCAAGATTGGTCGGTTCCTGAGATCGTCAAAGTGGGGTCAGATGGCCGACTAAAGAAGTTCACACAGGCATCAGATTCTGAATGCGGTTGTATATTTAGACGTGCGTGCATTTCTTAGTTCCGTTACAGTATGTGAAAGGATAACATTGTCTGTCCCGCGGCAAGGATGCAAACTTCTGAGAATACGTTTTCCAGTCGCCTCTCCGTCCATCAAGCTTTTGCGGGCTGCATTTTAGCCCGGGGGATTTTATGCACTACGGGACAAGGCCGAGGTACTATGCTTTTCGTATGTCCGCGAAGTCTCTTCACAGATAACAAGTCTCCAACCATACGCATTGCTCAACGCGCCCCTTCTATCTGTCTGGTCTTTGTATCTTGTAGAGAGAGTCGGCACCATGCGTAGTCATACTCTGCATTTACCTCAATGGATACAGTCCGCATTTGCAGAGTCAAGTGCTCTGCACCACCTAATCTTTTTGCCTTCCTGGCTGTTACTGCCAATTATGCTGAAGTTGCGTCCAGCCCTACTGCTTCCACGTTTGGCGTCCCGCTTCTGTATCTCCGAATTTCCGGTGCATGAGTTCTTGAATCTTATCGGCAGCGGAGAACAGCATGATCCTGACCGAATATAGGGAGAACCTGAATACGTACAAGAACTGTTTCATCTTCTGTATGTTTTGACACGTCCTCGTGGGCGATGAGACATTGGGGGGGGAGGAGGGGGGGAGGGCGATTTCGAAACGGCGTAAGATGTGCTGCTCTACGAAACAGAATAGTGCCCCGGATTTCCACCGCAGCCGAACAATGATACGCAGAAAGTGCAGCCGCAAGCGAAAGATTCGTGTCGCAGATCGTTCTCGAATGTTACGTGATGGCATCATTTAGACAGTTTGGAGTAGGCTAGATGCGGACCTCGACAGGTCGAACTGCGGGAAAGCGCATGAGAAAGGCAAGCATGGTCGACAAATTGATGCGTAGACTTGCAGTGCCTTTTGCATCCGTAGACGGGCTATAACATCGTTCAAGGCGATGAGTGAAGTAACATGCTTCGCACAAGATGCAAAACAGAGATCAGAGAATGGAAAGGAGATGAAGATGCAACATAAGTCCTAGTTGAGCTGTGTCCAATATCTGTGTTTCATATCACATTCGTAGAACCCGCTTGATGCTTGAGACTGCCTCCTTCATTGCAAACGCTACTTGGATTCTCGAGCTCCTCGCGCTGCTCGAAAATAAATGCTTCAGGTCGAAACAGCCCCATCGCCATGCTGGACGTGTTCCAAATTTCCAACACCCTCAACCTGTTTCAGCTTACCCCGCGACTAACCATGAAAATGGCAAATCTGTGGCTGTGGCCTGTGCTGAAGCAGTCATTCTATTGCCTTCAACGCAGTCAGTTTTTCCCTCTTTTGTTCTTTTCCGCGATATGTATTCTTCCCCTGCATATGCATCGACATCCTGTCATTCACAGACCGCTACTCTTTCGTTTGTTATTCATATCGCTGTCCGGCTGCAGACTCCTCTGCTCTTCCTCGATTCATCTTCTTAATTTCGCCTCTCTCTTCGAGCTCCCCTCCTCGCTTGATTTCGCGACTTCACCACACGCTACACTAACCGTCATTTTCGATCGTCTTTGCACTCAAAGTGCACACAACGCCGATCATTTCCCCCTCCCTGCAATGCCCTTGTAGACGATAGAGTGGTGGGGTAAGGTTGACCCAAACGCCGGCGGGAGTAGCAGCGCTCTATCAACGAGGAGGTACAGTAGGAGAGCAGAGGAGCAAACCCAATCTATGCACACCATAGTCGGCTCAGATTCGGAAAGCCTCGGTACGACAAGTGTGACAGACTGTTGGAAAGAGTAGCTCAAATTGTTAGTATGGATGCGGTAGTGGGGATAGCACGGTGGGGGTTGGGAGGTTAGGGGCACTGGGAATAGCTGTGAGCGATGGCTAAAGATCGGTAGGGCGGAACGAGGGAAACAGTCACAAATGAGTAATTAGCAGTTCGGTTTGGGTCTGCGGAATAGTTATCAGGAATTGGGGGTTTTTGAAGTTGTCCGGACTTGATCTAAAACAATTTGGAAGGCGGTTTAATATTACGCGAATATACTGTATATTTGAACCCCGCACTTGGTCTGCATACCGTTATTCCCACAACAGAACGGTTCTCTCGGCCATTTTCGCATCGCAATATCGCAATATCGCAATATCGCAATTTCCCCTTTTTGCTAGTAGAGTCCCCAAGATCCCATCGCTGAGTACACTGACAACCTCTGTCGCGTCATCGTCAAGCTCGGCATGTCCTTTGCAGAAGCCGGTATGTCAGATCCGCTCTCCGTCTTGTTTCCCTTCCGTTCCGGTCTTCGATCTGACACAAACCACCGAAGCACCCTAATGACCCCCCCTCCCCCCCCTCCCCCCCTCGATAACAACCCTGAAAGACTAACCAAATCGAAACCTTGATTTCCACACACGTGCTCTCTTTACGAGTCCCAAACATGCTTCTCAGGTATCACCTGTAGGGTCTCACGTCCCACCCGACAACATGTTATCTTCGCAGTCGCTGTTAGTCGTCGAGGAGAAGCCTGTGTACGTATTGGAGTATCTAGAGGCGAGCGCGATACGCTGGAATGCCGGGGAATTCCTTGTGTGATGCGCCTTCCAGATGTTGAACCGAAAATGGTTTCGTTCAGTGGGAGATTGCAGCGATGAATTCATCACGCGCTGTTTTATTCTGGTCTTGGTCTTGTTTGGGGCAAGGACGTTTCACGGCGTGCAAGGGCACGGTATACTCGACAAGGTGGAGACTAGATTGGTGTCTCTCTACATGGAGAGTTGAAACACAAAAGAAGATTTCACGTGAGCCCGCTGAAACACAAAAGAAGATTTCACGTGAGCCCGCTGAAACAACCAAAGTACCGCTGGGCATAGACCTCCGTGGTAACGAAAGGAAATTCGGTCTTTCTGCGGCATGCATAGATGGCGGGCCAGACACTGAATGAGTTGGATGCGGCACGCCCCAGGGGATCGTATATGCGGGGATGTTCAAGCTGGTATGTACAGAGGAAGCGGAGAATACTTGCAAACGCGTCACGCTATAACAACGTTCGGTGGCACTGGAGAATAAGGTAATTTGCCTGCCCCGGAGCGACTGTCAAGTTTGAATAACACCAGTGAAGCAGTGTGTGCTGCAGGCATGGAAAGTGGGCGCGCAGGTCGACGCAGAGCCGTGAGAGGCGGAGGTCGTGGGTCAACAGCGCCTGATGTACCGCTCATCGACGGGAATGCGCGACTATGCATAAGGACTAAGTATAATTGAATCTTCCAACGCCGGTGCTTGAGATGAGAGAAAGTTAGAGGGAGAGAGGCTGGACAGCAATACAACATGGATAAGAAAGTTGTTGAGCGTTAGCATAAGGAAACCTAGCAGATGCTACAAGAGCGCAAGTATGCATTGGAGGGGATTCAAGCATGAAGTGAGATGTTCGGTGGGACTTTTTGTTTGCGTGGCCACTTTTCAGGATGTCGCGAAGTACACTCGCAAAGAAGACCGCACGAACGGAAAGAAGCAAGCACGAGTATTATTGCTGAAAATGCTTTTGCGGGAGGTATGCTGATGTAGCGCGTGACAAAAGGCATGCAGTATGAGCTGTATTGTGGCGAGCATGTTTCTGAATGTGTTGCACGCATGCAATCGCTAGACTCTGGTGATGTTAGCACGCGGCACCGGCAGAATTCCTTCGAACAACGTCCCACGACCCTTTTTACAAGTCAAGCTGCACCTGTTTTTACTCTGTGAGCTGGGAGCAAAAGGAACTTACGAGTTTCTAAGCACAAAGGCCTCCGACAGTAACATCCATACGTCCTGTTCTTCAATTGCGACTACGGAAAACAACCTGTGTGACCCTTCACATCCACCATCTGCTCTGATTCAGGTCCCCTCCAAACTATTCCTGGGCATCAGTCCCAAATATAACCTCAACATGCATTCGCAATTGCGGTAGCATACACTTTTGTACATCGATATCTGCGACGTACATCATCACTCCTTTTCTGCAAAAGCCGTACACCTTTTCTACCGCTTGTTTTGTTATCCTTCTCTGATTCGCATTATACCCCCTAAGCAAACTGAATCTGATGCACAGATGTCGGCGTTCACTACAGTCGACCTATTTCTGTCATTATTCCCCCCCTCCTTACTCACCTAAACATAGAAACACTAAGCGGCCTATTTATCGGTCACTATTCTTCACTTGAACTTGCATGGGTCGAGCTATATTACATATTCAATATTTACGCGTACAATCTAGGTCATATAATCACATTCTGGCAACACAACTTGATTTACGAACACCACCCTTTCAGAAATTCTGCTAACGCCATGTGCATCAGCATCCAAACCATACTCATGACCAGGGCAACCTTGTCACCCCTCTACTTCCCTTTTACTCACCCCCCAATTGTCCAGAGAGGCACTTGGTGCAGCATTCTGGGAACCAGATCCCGTGCGTGCTGCGGACTGCAAGATAGAACAACCGGTACAGGACCACCTCTCCTTTGTTTTTGTGAAAACACCATAAAAGCAGGTGTGCTGTTCGGCAACAGTTTGTCACGTTTTGATAAGTGGGATCTGTGAGCGGTCGGCTTCTTGGCTGTGGATGAGATGAATCTCTTGGTGAGAGAACGACAGTTTCCTTGCATGTTTTTTCCTGCGTGAAATGAAAGCACAGAAACCTACACCAGCTTGAATGAAACAGAGTCAAAAATAATTATTTGAAAACCCTGTGCGAGTATCGCTTACGGAAGCAAACATTTTGGACAACATACTAATGAGCATTTCGCGCGCTACGAAATGGGGGTTCTTGGTCTTCGTGCGGTTGCACACCAGGAGAGTCTTGCTGTATCGCGAATACAAAATGACATACCGATCTTGAT